>JBBBDQ010001207.1:842500-1082500 GCA_037127315.1 Ascarosepion bandense
TTTTATATATATATACATATCAATTAATATTTTTACAATTAAAGTAATAAATTGAAGTATAGGTCCAACGGAGGTTAAAATGTTCATGGCAAATAATAAGCTGAAAGAGATTTAAGACTTAGGAATGTGTGGAGCATGTAAGTGAGGAATGTCTTTGATGTAGTCGCTCCTTAGGTCAGTAAGTAGTTTTGAGACAGGAGAGAAGGAAAGAGGTAAGCGTAATAGCCATTTGACTTTGGTCAACGGGATATTGATTACACTGTTCTCCTTGTGTTCTGCCTGCTGGGGTCTGTCTGTGTCCGTTTTTTGTTTTCTTTTTGGGTCACAGCATCTCACTTGGGATTTCACACTTGTATTTGATTTTGGGCTTCCCATTGGCTGATAAATAAATTTCGCGTAGGCTCGCAAAATGGAAATTTAATATTTGATTAATTTTTATTTTTCAACCGGAACATCTACGCGAACCCGGATGCGCAGCGACGACTTTTGGTCATTTGCTTTTTAGTCTGAAAGCGCAAACATCCGGTCCATCGCTTTTTCTCGGTATCACCACAAGCTATCAGGGAAGCAAGTAAATGGAAAGGATTGACTATTCGAGTAGAAGTAGCGTTTAGATTTAACTATTTCAACGGTGTGTGACCTAGATGCCAATCTAGTATCACTCATCAGGGCTGTTGTCATGAAAATGTTTATAGAAAAAATATATTTGTTGTATAGGCTAAATAAATCCAGCGAGAAAACAAGACTATCTGATGATTTTTTTATATTTTTGCTTACTTTCTAAAATCGATATCTATGTGTTTGTGGGCAGGGTTTTTGACCAATAATCATGGCGGATTACTCTAAAATACTTTACATATGAATTCAAGTTATGAAACAAATGCAGGGAAAAGTGTATACTGGATCCATTGCTAGGTCTGCAGCTAAGAATGTTGTTTCACTGTGTTGTGTTTTATACCAGAACAACGTATGCTGCATAATCTGCAATCTAAGGTTGATAAACGGCTTGGAATATAATGACCAACAACACGTGTATGAAAATGTATTGCTTTATTCTGTTTATTATTTTTCATTGACGGTTGCGTGTAAAAAGGTAGTCAGAGGAAGCACGCACATACGCAGATACGAAGGAATGACGTCTGGAGTTGTCTTTCTTGCGTTCTTTTTGAGTTCTCTAGCTTGTCTACTCTGTCTGCTCTGTCGACTCTCTTGACCCTGGAAAAGCACGTCTTATATATCAGTCCAGGCCCTGTCGAGCTTCACACGTTTACGTCATTCCCGGGCAGGCATAATCGCTAATTGTTGTCTTCAGCTAATTGCCTTTCGGCGTAAAAAGATTATTGTTTATTTCATTGTTATATTTTTTTCAACTTTGACACGTTGATGCAACGCCTGCTTATTTGTCACTGTTTCAGACACCAAAAACATTTTTGCCAACTTAGTAAAATATAATTCTTCCTTTTCTCATTGCTTTTATTTCCGGTCTTATACGCTATTTCTACAATTTTTTGCCTTCTAAACAAAAAATGATATTCTGCGGGTCACAGACCGTATTCCATTGTTACATATTCTGTGGCACTGAAACTGGCGTTTTTAATGCAATACACTTTTGTTTTTGTATTTTGGATTCCAGTTTGGACTCAGTCGTCGCGTTTTCTTTTTCGTCTTCTTAAATTAATTGATAATCTATTGGTCCCTCGGTTATAGTATAGTTATAGTTATATAGCAGTCGTACGTGACAATTTTTCTCCGGGTTCTATAAGTCTTTCGTTCTTGCTTAGAATATTGCCGCCACCTAGGGTCTGCTGCACCTGCTATTTACATAGATCTCTTTGATAAAATGCAAAGAAGAATCAGAAATATTATTGTTCTTGGCTCGGCTTCAATCTCTTTCTCACCGCCGTAAGGCTGCCTTTTTGTCTCTTCTAGAAATAATTTCATAATGATTTTTTTCGGATTAGGTCTCAGCTATGGTACATAGGCTTCAAAAATTAAAATGCCTTACTAGATTGACATCGTGATCTCATCAATTTGCAGTCGAGCTGTAATCGTAAATTCTATGCTAACCATTCACTTTTCTCGACATGTCGCTTGTGGAACGCCTTTTAGGCTGCAAGATTTCTCACCAAATTCAATCGGCAGAAACTTAAATTCAATGACAATTGCTATCTACTGTCACTCTGTATAATATTTCATCTTCTTGCTACGATTAATGTTTCTGTTTCTATTTTTCCGGACCCAATAGCTTTTTGTGTCTTAGTGACTTTACTGACTGTCATGGGCTGATAAAAAAAAATTAAAATTTCCGACGCAAATATAGATTTGATAAAATCTCTCGCAAATAGATATATGCGCTCAAAACGCCAAATATATAGACAAATATTCGCCTCACTCTTGTAGATTTTGCAATAATTATGCCGCCGACTGGTAAAGTATACACACACACACACATAGACACACACATACACACACACACACACACACACACACACACACACACACACACATATATATATATATATATATATCCTATTATGATAAAGACCATTGTATATATATATATATATATATATATACAACGGAAATAAATAAACGAAATATACAAACAGTGTATTTTAATGATAAACAATACAGATTTTACTGAACGTACGAAAAACAAAAAAACAAAGCAAGAATACAAACTGTCACACTCACTAAAAATATACTTGTATCAAACCGCAAAAGATGCATTTATTACAAAAAATTGAACAGTTACTTACGAGAAATGTAAAGCATTATTCTTCTTAAAAAATATGAAGGAGGACAAAAGGAAAAAGATTGAGCAATTTCAATTTCAATTTTAAAACCAGAAGTTATGCCAAATCAAGTAATTAAATAATTATAAAAGATATGATTTCCATATTATACCAAAAAAAATTTCAAAAGAATTAACAAAAACAAAAAACTGTCTTGTCTTTCTCTCCACTCTCTTCTCTCTAATCATTTTACTCTTATGTAGCCCCCTGCACATCAGGGGCGTTACCGCATTCCTCGGGGTGATACTATTAAAAAAAAAAACACACACAAAATATCGTTATTAAAGGAGACAAATCTAACAGCATTTCTGAAATAAACACTATGGAATACAAAAAAGAAAAAGATAAATGAGGATAATAATATAATCTTATAATAAAAGTCCCGGATTCCTGTATTAAAAAATGTTAACAAGGAACCTAAAACTCTTACAGATAAATCGAATTTAAGCCAAGAAATACAAATTTTAGCCGGCAGACCATCTTTCTTAACAACCAAAGACGGCAAAAAGTTTTTCATAATAACCTTTCATCCTACAAAAACAAAAGTGGGCAAAATAAGGTTTCGAATATTAAAAAAAAATATTTGTGAATTACTAAGAACAGCCACTGAAGCTAACCAGTGTAAGAACAAAAGGGATTGCATTTCCTGGTTTAAAAAAAAACAAAGCAAAAATAAATATACGTTCATTAAATATGACATAAATCTTTTACAAATCATTCTAAAAAAGGTTTCATAGAAGCATTTTATTTCTCGAAAAGATACATAAACATACGATCTGAACATATTGATACAATCCTACATTGCTGCAAATCAATATTTTTCCACAAGCGTAAAGCATGGATTAAAAAGCAAATAACGGTACCTTTGATATACCACAAGGATCGTATGACGGACCCAAAATTTCAGAATTGATTGGTATATACATTTTAAACAAAATCAACAAAATAATCTCCATAGTCAACCACGGATTTTACAAAGAAATGGTAAAATAAGGAAAGCACTTTAAATTATTCAAATAGATTTTCAGATAATAATAGAAAATATCGAAAAGAATTCCAATATTTAGATTCAGAGTTAAATTTTCTGGCAATATCTCCATATATGAAAGCAATCATAAATGTAAAGTACATAAACACAATGTCTAACCATCTCAAAGCATAATCAAGCATATTCAGAACGGAATAGAGTAGAAGCTATTAAAAAATTCGTCAAACAAAACAATATTTGATGAAAATAAAAGAAACTATGGAAATGTACGAAGAAAATTTGGCCATAAGAACATTTAAGAATACAATGTATAACCACACAGAGAAATTAATACCAATGATAGAAAATGAAACCTTATCTGGTTCAAACCACCATTTAACTTAGAAATAAATACCAAAATAGGATAAATATTTATTAAACTGATCGATAAACACTTTCCAAAAAGCTCAGAACTAAACAAAATTTTCAATAGAAATACAATCAAATTGAGTTAGAGCTTTGCTAGACATTTAGAAAATTTCATAAAGAAACCAAACGCCAGAAATTTAAATAGCAATGTACAAAACAAGATCATTAATAAGGAATCGAACTTCAGAGAAAAAATGTCTTCACACTTCAAGGACTTTGTAATACATGAGAAGTAATTTTCAAAGCAAAAGGAAATAACTTAAATGGTCAAAGCAAAACATATTTGAGATCAACCAAATATACTTTAAGACCGGATGGTCTAATCACAGGTATACATCTAAAATAGTAAACTTAAAAAATTGTCCAAAATTTGATAGCCACGTATGGAAATTGAAAATAATATATAGAACACACCCAGAGATAACGTGAAGTAAAGCGAAAACAGCAATGACTTACAACGGTGGCAAAATATGTAGATTGGGAGAAAAACTCAACACATATTTAGACGGTTATGAATCAGGATTTATTTCGACAATGTAAATTTACTTACATAATCTCTTTCAGACCGTTGATACTTCAAACCTCTGAACGAGTCAATGAAAGTAAATTTACATTATCGAAATAAATCCTGTTTTAAAATCGTTTATATGTTCTGTTTTCCTTTCCATATTTTATAATGCTCTGGATAATGTCCATCAAGCTCTCTATTTTTATCTAATTAATAATTCATTCGCTCGTTCTTTATATATATATATATATATATATATATATATATATATTAAAATAACTTTAATCCAAAAGAAAAAGTAGGAAGGTAAATGTCAAATGATACATGTGAAGAGCTCAAAGGATTTAAAATTACAGGGCTAATTATAAAATAAAATAAATTTAGATGTTCAAAAATGTTGAATGATCATTTCAACATGAAATCCCTAATAGAGATTTTAAATTTGATCGCAACTACCACATTTCAAAATGTTGAAATGATCATTCAACAGTTATGAAAATCGAATTTAATTTAATTTTATATATATATATATATATATATATATATATATATATATATATGTGTGTGTGTGTGTGTGTGTGTGTATGTATGTATATATATATATATATATGTGTGTGTGTGTGTGTGTGTGTGTGTGTGTGTGTGTGTGTGTGTGTGTGTGTGTGTGTGTTTTATAAGCGTTTTTTATAAGGAGGTGTTTATTTACCCTACATTTAAACACCTGGAGATTGTAGCTGCCGGGAAACCTGACAACTTGTGGAAGGGAGTTCCACAGGCGGGAAGCGCGAGAAAAGAAGCTGTTGGAGTAGAATTTACGGTTACATCTTATCTGTTTAACTGTAAAAGTGTGTGTGTGTGTGTGTGTGCGCGCGCGCGCACGTGCGCGCACGTGACTCTAATAGAATAACCGAAAGTGCTAGAATGCATACAAAATTGAGATAGTTTTTACACACTTTATGTTGAGAAAAGATATCCCCTATTCAGACACAAGTTAAATCAGATAAAACATGATTCGCAGTACCTTGTCAATCGTCTTTAATGAAACGTATATAAAAGATGGATTTCTGCCAAAATATCCAATTATATATATATATATAATGATACTATATATATATATATACATAATGATACTATATATATATATATATATATATATATATAGTGATACTATATATATATATATATAATGATACTGTAGAAATACTACATGGAATATTCTCTTTATTTTCTCGCGTTTCAATGAAACTAGATTATTTTTTTCATCTTTTTTTATTTTTTTCATTTTTATCTGAAAAAGTTTTTCCGTCAAATGTATAATTTAGTTACCAAGCTTCACTTTCTTCTTCCTCTTAGCATTTTGAATTCAATGTCTGAAGCGGCAAGACTAATATCGATTAAATATTACGCATACATCTAACATTCAAATTGTGTTAGCAAACCATGTCATAATCAGTTAACTGACAAAAACAAGATGCAGATAAACATATGAAAAAGAAAGAAAAACGCGAATAACTTTTTTCTTTAAATTGCTTTCTATTTTACCAGCATCAAATTTTTGAGTCCATTAAAAATATGGCAAAAGAATTGTAAAGCAGTCTGCAAAAATTCGGGTCTTTGTGTTGCAGAACGTCAGATCCTGATGGCGTTTTAAAAGCAATAGCAGGACTCCACCTGCTGTTCCATAGCAATGAGAAAAGAAATATGAGGCGAGATTATGGCGAACCGACATCAGCGAGCAAGAAAGTGACGTCATAGGAATCTTTTTTCTTTTACTATATGCGATCAAATTTCTTCGAGTACCAGCAACACTTGCTTTTTTATTGAGTCGATTTATTTCAGTTAGATTGGCTTTTTAATTATAATATATCAATATTATTCAAACTTTCTGTCTATTACACACACACACACACACACACACACACACACACACACACACATATATATATATATATATATATATATATCTGTGTATGTGTGTGTGTGTGCTTCATTAAAAATGTCAATGTGCTGGTTTAAGATTTTTATATAATTTTTCCTATTATCTTATAATTTATTTTCGTTTCAGTACATAAATTACATCCAAGTGAATGGAAGAGATTCAAGTGGAATTCGAAATCGGGGTGCCGAGTTCGAATTCCAGTTGAATCTCTTGCATTCGCTTACGCACAAATACTCTTGGGAATGCTATTAATCCTTCTCTTCCCTCCATTTATGTGTTAAATAATAGAACAAATTGGGTTCTAAAACCTTGGCTGGCAACCAGTCTATCGCAAAAATCAATGGTAACCTACTGTGAGTTAATTTTCTGCCCAGTCAGTCATGTCACTTTCGAGACATGATCGCCCAAAACGTGTATCAAGTGTGGCACTTAACTGACTGAGTGACATTAATTATATGAACTTTTCTGTTTGTTTTATTTATACAAACACTTTCGGATATACTATTATCTATTATTAAAATGAATTTTTTGCTTTTATATATATATATGCGAATTGTTTTACCGTATGAAACTATGGTCAGAGGATGTTGATATTTTTGCATTAAAACAGTATTATAAAATATTAGTTTTAAGCTATGCAGGCATTCAGTTTATTTTATATTTTTAAAGCTTTTGCTGACATTTTTCTATTTGTTTGTATAAAAGATTATAATGTATGACCAGGGTTATTTTTAATATGACATTTTTATTTCTCCATATGTTATTATATTGGGCACTTTCCCATTAAAATAGACGCACAAAATTGATTTATTAAAATGTGTATTACGTCTGTCGGTCTGTGTACTCCAGAAATACTAGTAAAAAGTATCTTTTATGGCAGAGATCGAACCTGTGTTCTACTTTGTAGGGGAAACCACGGTCTGATTCGGCGTGCTTTATTGCGCGGTCACAAATTAGACGCATCTCTACTTTGCCATTTTAAGGAAAGCACATCCTCTTGATTCTGATTATCTTTCTTGAAAGACCATATCTGTTCAGTTTTGTATCAGGAACATAAACAAAGCAAATTCTTTTTAATAAATAAACACAGGCCTACAAAAAGTATTCCGTTTGAAATATAAGGAATAGTTGCTAAAAAAAAAGTCCAAAAATAAAATTAAAATTGAAGATACAAAACTGAAGTGGTTACAGTGGACATCGACTCGGAACGAGAGATCGGAGTGCCGAGGTTGAATTCCAGTTGAATTCCTTGCATTCACTTACGCACAAATAACCTTGGGAAAATATTAATCTGTCTCTTCCCTCTAGTTATGGGTTAAATAATAGGCCAGATTGGGTTCCATAGCCTTGGCTAGCAACCAGTCTATCGCAAAAAGCAATGACAACCTACTGGGGGATAATCTTTTGCCCAGTCAGTAATGTTTCTTTCGAAACACAAAGCGTGTATCACGTATGACACTTAACTGACTGACATTAACTTAAATATCTGGGAAGTGTTTTAAAAGACAACGGAAACTGTGACATTAAAATTCGAAAGCGTATTGGGATAGGAAAATATATCTTCTATAAGCTAATCAAACTTTTAAGAAACACAAATTTCATTAGAAACAAAGAAAAGGTTACAGAATTGTTATGCAGTATTAGTCCTTTTGTATGGCAGTGAATTCTGGACAATTTCCGCACAGATGAAGAAGAGAATTGAAACAGCAAAAATGCAGTTGTATAAAATGATGCTGAGAATACCATAGTTAAAAAATGTGAAAAACGAGGAAGCTTTAAACAAGTTAATCATTAAAAAGAGAAACCCGAAATACCAACTACTGGTTGATGATACGAAAATCTAACAGGTGCAAAAATTTGAATACCTGGGAAGTGTTTTAATAGAGGAAGATAAATGCGATACGGATGTGTATTGTCGTGGAGAAAGATGCATTCTGCTTTAATAGAATGTCTCATACCTTCTTTCGCCTATGCAGACTGACTGTATTAGTAGCCATATATAATAATCACAGGAGATACCTGTGACTTGCCTTGGCAATTACTAGCCTGTCTTGCCCTAGTGTATTTTCTTTACAATAAATATCTCTTATTTCATCTAAGTACGTGTTGCTGTTTTTTCACCCAATTAGTTTGCTTTTTACTTTTTTAAAAGACACAACTGTGTCGAAAAAAGTTTCAAGTCTAACTCACAGCGAGAAAGACTGTTTGTAAAAGGTACAACAGTAATAATTACGGATTTGATCAGCTTACGTTGCAAATAATCAGTGAAATTTCTCAACGAAAATAGAACAATTGGCTGAATTTACTAAAGGATTACACACAATTTTACAGTTACAACATCAGCAGCAAAAAACAATTCCAACAACAGTTTTACAGCAACAAGAAAAATTTGAAAAATCGCCATAAGTTTTTCAACATGAACTGATGCCATTACGAAAACAACAAGCGGAAGGCACTAAGCTATTGTGCGAAACCGTAATATCTAAACAACCAAAGAACGAGTCTACAGATCTTTTTTCTCTGAAGGAATATCGAATTAGTTATTATCAGAATTCAAATATGACCCAAACAGAGGAGTAACATAGCTGATTTAAGGAATTAAAATCATTGCTACTAGGCAACAAAAAGTTGTGAGTCGCCCGTAACGCTAGAAGATATGAAAAAGAAGCTGAAAAGAATCAATTCATTAAGAAGAAACAAATATGGCTGACATATCTAAATTATCCCCTTTCTCAATCTTCGAGCTATCGCTATTGTAAGGTAACCAAAAAAGTTATGTCCGTTTTTTGATTAATCATAGAATGAAGTTGAAATATATACAAAATGCGTGTAGCAATTGTTTTCAAATTCTGGCAGCCGGAAGTGGGAACATCAGTTATAAGCCAGACAGCTGTGAAAAGGATGGAAGTCTCGAGAGATCTCGTTTGGGGATGTTTGCTTTACGACTTCAAAGTATGCTTATCAGCAGTTGCATCAAGTCGTCGTATATGTTAAGCGTTTGGGGAGAGTGCTGTGGATGAACGTAATGCAAGGCTTTGGATTAGAAAATTAAAGTCGGGAGATTTGTCTCTCCATGATGAGCCTCGCAGTAGACGACCACAGACGGAGTCCTGAAGTCGGCGATTGAAGACAAACAAACTGAGCAAGTGGGTTCCGCAAACGGTGTTGAAGGTCCACACGGGACAATGAGTGGCAGCCTACGTATCGCTGCCTTCTCGCCACCTTACCGCATCCTTATTCAATCGAGTGCTTAATCATCTTCGTGTGAAATCCTTCACCAATAAAACAGACTTGCGCCAAGCCCTCACAGACTTCTTTGCGTCAAAATACCCCGAGTTCTACCGCAAGGGCATTGAACAGCTGGAGACACGTTGGCAGAAGGTGCAGAAGGTGCTGGATTGATGCTCATGATTACTTCGAAGACTAAATATAAGTTACACATACTGTCAAGCGTTTTCTTTTTTTCCTTTAAAAACAGACAGAACTTTTTTGGTTACCTTGTATATGCCGACAGAATGGTAATGCCATATACACTGCAAAAAAATAAAAACTTGAAATAATTACATATTGGTCGTCCGGGCATTTCAAGAATTAAATCATTAATGCGTAGCTATATGTATTAGCGTAGGATAAACCAGTAATTCGGAAAAATGGTCAAAGAGTGTAGACGTTGTCAACTTTAGGCAAATCACTACCAAGGAAAATTCAGTCATGGCCTAAGACGGATATTGTGTGGACGAGGTTACATATTGATTGCACCAGTCCAATAAAGGATTGCAAATCTATAATCATGGACAGATTCTCCAAGTGACCGTAAATATTTAAGTTTACACATCGGACATCGGAAAATACTATGAATGTAGTAAACGAGTTTTATAGACGTATTAGAGTACCAGAAAATTTAATTAGTGACAACGGGACATAGTTTACCAACAGAGATTTTAAGAATTTCTGCACATCTTTGTCCATAGATCATAGACTACATTACTACCTCTGTTTACCACCCGAGATCAAATGGGCAAGCAGAAAGATTCGTAGACACTTTTAAAAGAGCTCTAAGAAAGAATCAAAGCATGGACACTGATAAAAGAAATATAGAAGAGTTTTTAGAGGTTTAATGTCAATCCGAACATAGATTCAGGCTTACCACCAGCGGAACTGATGTTCACAAGAAAAAATCGGTTGGTGTTTGACAGGCTGCTAACTAGTGCAACGAAAAGAGTGATAACAAAAAGAAAATTTTGCTACTAAATTTTACAAACCAAGAGACAAAGTCGTAAAAGCTCCTGGGAATACGGAATTATCACCAAAAGACTTGGCATAGTGATATGCTCAAAAGAAGAAAATTTGAATGTAAGAAACTTTTAATCCATTAAGCCCAAGACATACGAAAGATTTCACACCTAGTGAAGAATTACCAAAGGAGGTTATATATGACGTATTCGAAATACCAGTTCTTCCATCTCTACTAGTACCGATGAAAGTATCTACCACTTCGCCAGTGCCGGAAGTGTCAGTTCCCAAAAATCGCTAATACCTCAAATCTTAGCAGCAGAAAAATTGGTGAGAAATAAAAATACTAAGAAGAGGGAAAAAGTCAGGCAATTATGTCTTGATCCTAAAATAAAAAAGATATTGAGTAAATTTTAATAAGTAAATTAGTTCAGGGGAAGGTGCTGTAGTGGAATGTCCCATACTCAACATCGCCTATGTAGACTGATTATATTAGTAGCCATATATACTGAGCACAAGAGATACCTGTGATATGCTATGTCAATTACTAGCCTATCACCAGATTTCCTGTCTTGCCGTAGTGTATTCCCTTTGCAATAACCCTCTACTCTTTCTTATTGAGGTATTGATGTTCTTTAATTCGAGTACTACCTTGTGTGTTTGTAAACTTTTTAAAAGATAAACACATTGAAGAAGCTATGTAAAGTATTAACAGATCGGAAATTTTCGCTTGAAACAAAGAAGAGAATGCTGGATTGTTGTGGAATGCCTGTCCTTCAATATGGCACAGAATGCTGAATAATATCATCAAAGATGAAAGAAAGACGTGAAGCAACCGAAAGTTCTATAGAAGGATACCATAGACGGAACACACGAGCAACGACGGGGTTTTGGTAGATGATGGACACAAAAAGTAAACTGATACTGGACATCAGGAAAAGACAGTTGAAGTTTTTTGGGATATGTAATGAGGAAGGGTGTGCGTTGTGGTACAGTAGATATCGACTCGGAACGACAAATCGGGGGTGCAGAGTTCGAATTCCAGTTGAATTCCTTGCATTCACTTAAGCACAAATACCCTTGGGAAAGGTATTAATCCGTCTCTGCTCTCTAGTTATGGGTTAAATAATGGGACAGATTGGGTTCTATAGCCTTGGTCGGCAACCAGTCTACCGCAGAAAACAATGGCAACCTACTGCATGATCGCCCAATGCGTGTATCACGTATGGCACTTAACTGACTGACTGACTGAATGAGGAAGGAGGGCCTGGAAGAACTGATGCTCAAAGGACAGATAAAAGAAAAGAGAGGCAAAGGAAATCAACGCATGACATACTTGATGGGTTTGACCAGATGGATGGTGGAATGTGGATTGAGTGGTATAGTAAATGGTTATTAAGAGCGACAAGCAATAGGCAGATGTGGAAAGCCATTATCGCCTGCGTTCTGAAGAGACTCAGCACATAGAAGAATATATTAACATAAAGAACAGACAGTTGAAATTCCTAGGCTACGTAATGAAGGTTGAAGTTTAGAGGGGCAGAAAAAAAAACACATAACCTACCTAATGATCTTAAGTAAATGAATGGTGAACAGATTACAAAAAGCTAATAAAGACAGAAAATTGTAGAAAGCTATTATCGGTAACGTCCTGAAGTTACACAACTCATAGAAGTATAAAGTTGAATACGTATTTGTCTTTGTGTATGCGTGTTGCCTGTGTAATTACCACTCTTATGCTCTCATAAACACACCATTACTCAGTATTGTTGTTAAAATGTCTACACCAGTTAAAGCTACACTATTATTCTCATGCAGTGGATACAGGCAGCCCACACCAGTTAAAACTAAACTAATATTCTTGTGTAGTAAAAATCAGCTCGAATTCCAGTTCGAATTCCAGTTTAATTCGTTGCATTCACTTACGTACCCTTTGCAAGGGTATTTATTCGTTTTCCCTCCAGTTATGGGTTAAATAATAGTACTGATTCAATTATATAGTCTTACTTGGCAACTAGTCTACCGCAAAGCAATAGCAACTTACTGCGGGAATAACTTCAGCCTATATCAGATATGACTCTTTTGAGACATGATCGTCTAAGCGTGTATCACGAATAGAACTTAACTGACTAACTGAACGTAGGAAGATATCATAACATTGGATGAAATATTAAATCTACATGAGAAAATTACAAAGAATATTAAGAATATTAAACGACTATGAAAATGTTCAGAATAATTTTATTTTCAGTACAAATTCAGTATATTTTAAATGTACGTCTGTGAAACATAGAAGAAAAACAAAATTATTAGAAAAATAATCCAGTACAAAAGCACGAAAATCAATAGAAAGAACAAAGTCAAGGATAGAAAAGAGTCAGCATGGATCAGATAACAGAAATAGATAAAAGATATAGTCGTGATTAAATGATAAAATGGAGGTGGGCGTCACATAAAAGAAGAAAGGATGACAGAACAAAATGTTGGTCGATTGGTGCTTAACGGTTATTAAACTAAGCGGAAAAAACAGTCAAATGCTGAAAGCATCTCTTAGAGGGTTAAGACATAAAAAAAATTTGAGCGTTCGTCCTGAAAGGGATATGACAAAGAACTTTCCTAATCAGTCGGCTAACATTGGCTTCTACTACAACTACTAATCAACAAATGCATGCAAACAAGTATATATATATATATATATATATATATATATATATATATATATATACAAACTTCATATACAGTAATATATGATCTGGCGCCTCTTAGACCTCTCGACAACGAATGACGATGGGTCTAAACGAAGACAAATAAAGCCTATAATTTTTCGAATTCATCGTAATAAACACATCTGCTCTGAAATATATCGTATCGTCAACAAATGTAAACAGGTTACTGAAATTAACGAAGATGTTTATAAACAAACAACAATTTGAAATGATTTGTTTGAAGATTATTTTTGATCAATACTTGTATTAAGGTAGATATTCTGTTTATAATCAAACAGTATTATATATTTATTTCTGCCGGCCTGATTATTTACGATAACTTTTTGTTACGTAAGTGTCATTCGGCAGGTTTCAAATCCTGCCGAATGACACACATTTTCGTAACAAAATAAAAGTAAAAATATATGTGTTCATGTGTGTGTGTGTGTGTAATATTAATCTATATTTGGGCATGTATATTTATTCTTTTTGACATCTTTCCTTAAATTCGGGAGTCAAAGATAATTTAATTTATTTTTCTCTTTAGTTTTCCCACCATATTTACACTTTTCTGTGTTGTATTTAGACATATTAAGGATGAGCGTTTTGATGCAGTAGATATTGCCACGGAATGAGAAATCGGAGAGCCGAGTTCGAATTCCAGTTTAATTCGTTGAATTCACTTACGGGCAAATACTCTTAAGAAAGATATTAATCAGTATATTTCCTCCAGCTATAGATTAAATCTCCTGTGTGTTCCGTACATTACAGCATCTCGAACAATATTAATAAGGCCATTTCTTCTCATCCATTCGCCTATACATTTGTATTTTGAAACTTTAATGCCGACAACGTCAAGTGGATGGAAAACTCTGTCACAGATTGTGTTCAATAACCTTGGTTGGCAAACTAGTCTACCGCAAAAGATAATCAGAAATTACTGCAGGAAAATCAGTCTCTTTCGAACCATGAGCGCTTAATCATGTATCCCGTATGGCAGTTTACAAACTGATATTACAACATCTGTATCCTACTATCAACCTCACCTTATTAAACAGTGGAAATGACGTGTTAAAAGTTTAATTGGGTGAATATCGTCAAAGTGCATAAAGAAACAGGACAATTTAAGAGCTTCTTAATTACAAAGTCTCGGATGCACCTTCGAAATAATTTTTTCTGCCCTTTACGATATAATAGTTTATTAGTGTGCAATAAACATATTAATTCCTATTATAAGTATGCCTACATTTACCATTTTCTCGAGTATTTAACATCTTTATATATATTTAACATCTTTTTATATATATAAAGCTTCGTCTGAAGATAGCTTACAATGTTTATATATATATATATATATATATATATATATATATATATATATATATATATATATTGTGTGTGTGTGTGTGTGTGTAAAAATTTACTCAGTTATGATCTGTGATTAAGGACAGGATGGTTAAATAAAAATTATTTAACTATATATATATATATATATGGTTAAATATTGAAAATATTTATTTCCTATTATAAACGTTGTGCTTCAGTGAGTATTTTAGCAGTTTAATTAATACCAGCCGGAAATATTCAGAATATTCTGACATGAATCGAACTTATATTACCTATTAATATCGAAATTTCGGTTATTACTAGTAATTTCAAAAGTAAGATTATGAAACCTTGCAGCTAATCTTGTCACACTTAAATTCATAAAGTCTATGTACAAAAGAGATAACACCATCAAAACAATTACTATGAAAATATTTATAGTATAGCTATGTTACGGCAGTTGGTAATTGATTGAAGACGATAAAGATTTGTCAAGAAAGATTGTCTAGGAGAGCGCAGTGAGCCAAATTTCTTCGCAACAGACCTAGCAGTTGATTCAATATATATATTTTCTATTCTTGTCAGTTGAAAACGTTAGCTAAAGAACTCACAAAAGGTTACTTTACTAGAAGTTAGCATTAGCCATGCTGATCTAATTCTATGTACCATGTTTCTTCAAGACGTATGCAATCATGGCCGTCCACGTCTTCCCATCTTTGGTGGCACTTAGTAAGCTCAAACCCCGCTATGCCATGCATGAGATCAGGCCCTTTAAG
This sequence comes from Ascarosepion bandense, assembly GCA_037127315.1. NCBI lineage: Eukaryota > Metazoa > Mollusca > Cephalopoda > Sepiida > Sepiidae > Ascarosepion > Ascarosepion bandense. The sequence continues at coordinate 858,179 of JBBBDQ010001207.1, forward strand.
TATGCATCCGCTGCTTTTCCCTGTAAGTTATTCTCTCTATCTGACCTCTGAATATCAGATTCGCCAAGCTTTCCTTACTTATCACATGTCCCAAGAACTGTCTCTTCTTGATGTTCAGTATTAATTTTCTTGCTCGTTTACATAATTTCTAAAAGCTCATCATTGTTCACAGGCTTGATCCTTGATCTCCGCAGCATCCTTCTGCAGAAACACAATCCAATTTCATTAGAAGAATTTCCTTCATCTTTGATGTTAAAAAAGAACATTTAAAAACGTGAGTATGTAATTTTCAATGTGATATTATAAACTTAAATGAATCCACACACACGTCGTTAGTACTCTTTCGTGAAGCTGAGGTTTTTTTTTTAATCATATCACACCGAACAAGGCGGTATCGCCACTGACGTGCAGGGGGCTACGTAAGAGTGAAAAGATTTGAAAAGAGAAAGTCGGAAACCACATCAGGAAACAAGGGATAAGCCTCTTCACCCGTTCAATAGACGTGGTTGGAGTGTAAACCGGGCGATAGTTTAGTCTATCTACTCCAATTGAAAAGAAAAAAAAGAGAAAAGAACAAAAAATAAGAGTAAAAGTTTGGAAAAGAAAGCCGGAAACCACATCCAAAACAGGAAATACGTGATAAGCCTCTTCACCCGTTCAATAGACGTGGTTGGAGTGTAAACCGGGCGATAGTTTAGTCTATCTACTCCAATTGAAAAGAAAAAAAAAGAGAAAAGAAAAAAAATAAGAGTAAAAGTTTGGAAAAGAGAAAGATTTAATTTTACGGTTTTTCCTGACAGCTACAATCTTAAAGAATTCAAATGTAAAGTCAGTACTCATCTATTATCTCACTAACTGGCTTCCCCCCTCTCTCTCTCTCATGCTTCTTTCTTCGTCCACTTTACTCTAATCAGTACTCACATCCTTCTCCTACCATCTTCCTGACACCCCCGTGTAAAATGTCACTCTTTCTCATAACCTATCTCCTATGTAACCCCCTGCTCAACATTGGCAGTAAAACGCTTTACTTGGGGCGACACGATTATAAAAACAAACGTTATTATATGACCCATTTTCCATCACTTGTTATCATATATCTAATGAAATATTGGATACGTTAACTCATTCGTTATACATTTGCTTCCCTAAAACGAAAATTATTTATGGTAGTCATAATTATAAATATTTATTTTTATATTATTAATTTACAACTTACAATTGTATTTCTAATTTACACAAACACAATTATTTATTATTTCTTCTGCAAATGTTTGCTGTGACATCATCTGAATTGACTTGTATTTAGCATGGCCCGCCTTTTGGCTGTCCTAGGTATGACGATAAGTTTCATCCAGCAGCAATGCGTCTGATCGGGAGGTTTTGAGAAACGTGAAACTGTCACTTATTTGCTGTGTGTTCGCTAGTCTAATCTGAGAGGGGTGTAGCACCTCTTCGTGTCCTAACCTTGATTAAATTTACTCAAACTACTAGACTAGCAACTAGGCCCCACCCTTTTACATTTAAACCAATCAAATGTAACGTCAACTTATACTCTATCAGCTTCTTTTAACGCACTTTACGCGTGTGTAATTTCTTTCCATATACTTCTTTTCTTAATAGATACAATCTCCAAGAATTTAAATGCAATGTCAAATGCTATTTCTTATCTCCTTTATTTGCTTCCTTTCCCTGAGAACCTTTGTACAATGTTCTTTTCCCCATCCACTCTACTCTCATGCAGCTCTCTTCACATTTTCTAACACCCCTTGTAATTGTTCCACTTCTCATTACTCTCACTCTTATGCAATTCTCTGTGTAATCAGTGGCATTACTTCATTGATTAGGGTGAAATGATTATAAAAAAAATAACCAGCAATATTTATTGAAAAAAATATTACCAACAATACATCTGACTCTAGATGAAAACTCTTTTTGCAAAAATGAGTAACTGAAACCTGATCTTTAAACTGACTTCTTACAAAAAAGACATTTTCTATTCATATAAAGCTATCCCAAAAAAATAAACTGTCGGCAATAATTAACCCGTTGAAGCAGATATAGATTTTGCTGTGAGAAGAGATAAACCAGATTCTCTACAAATGCCCTTTACAAAAATATGTCAATGAAACCTAATCTCCAAACAGATTTCTTACAAAGAATACATATTCTATTCATACGAATCAATTCTAAAAATCTTATAGGCGTTCAATGACCCATTGAGATTGATATGCCGTACAATAAAATAAATCAAACCAAACCGCTTTTGGGAGTCGAAATTGCAGATTTTAATATTTTTCGATTTAGATTTTTCTTTTCTAATATCATCCACTGCCAAAATAAAGGAAGAAAAAATACATCAAAAAAGTAACAAGCGCTCTTTGAAGCTAATTCAGCAAGAATAACTCATTGGCACGTGTTTATTTTAATATTATTTATTATAATAATGTTATTATAATTATGTTCGTCACTGACTTCTTTATTTAGCATGCTCGTTATGTCTTGCCACAACCTCTTAAATAATGAACTATTTCTTTTGGATTTTTATGGAAGATGAAAATGAGATATCAGAGATTTTGCTTGATTTCAATGAAAGAGAGAAATAAATAAAGAAAGAAAGAAAGAAAGAGACGAATAACGCTATTGTGTGTTTAACGTCAACTTCAATGAAGTTTGGAAACTGGTCAATTTTAAATATTTTTGTACTCTGCTATTTCTTCAAATAATGTGTCCTCATCCTTTAAAGATTATTATTGATTGCTATATCTGGTTAACGTTGTTAAGCTCAAATATTTAATGATGCAGTAAGGGAACTTCCACGGGTATTTTATAGACGCTATAAACCTATTCACTTAAATTCAATTAAAATTAAAAAAAGGATTAAATTTTTACGTGTAGCTAAAAAGTAACAGGCGATCTTTGAAGCTAAATCAGCAAGAACAACTCATTGGTACTTGTATATTTTAATATTATTTATTATAATAATCTTATTATAATTATGTTCATCACTGACTATTTAGCATGCTCGTTATATACTACCAAAACTTCCTAAATAAATCTTTTGGATTGTTATGGAAGATAAAAATGAGATATCAGGGATTCTGCTTAATTTCAATGAATGAAGGAACGAAAGAAATATTTTTTGTACCCTGTTATTTCTTTAAAGAATGATCTGTCAGTACTGTAAAGATTATTATTGATTGGAATATTTGTTTAATGCTGTTAAGCTCAAATATTTATGATGCAGTAAGGGAACTTCCACGAGTATAAATTTATAAATTTATAGTCGCTATAAACTTATTCACTTAAATTCAGTTAAAATTAAATTAAAAAAAACATTAAATGTTTACGTGTAGCGCTAGTATACCTAATTTTAATGTACCTTATATCAGAATTCACTCTGATAAAAAGGTGGCGATTATGACAACAGGCTGAAAAATGAGTAGAATATTTGCAAATGTAAAATGGCCACTGAACTCGGCTGTGTACTCGTTGGCAGGTTGATCAGGACAAGTCTGCTAGCGAAATGTACATGAATCAACGGTCGACCTGCCTTGATGATATCGCTCTTGGCAAGACGGGTAGGTCTATTGTGGGTTTCCTAATCGATAAAAGGGTGGATTTGATAAGAGGTGGGGTAAGTGTAATCATTGGGTTTATGGTGTGTGGTGGGTTTGTGATCAATACTTACCTGGACATGTGAGCGGCTGAACAGAAATCGATATCCTGGTTGTGTAGGATTAGCTATGTCGGGGAGAGAATCGGTGACACGCTAGGCTCATGGTTCACACATCAACCCGGTAAATACATCATCTAGGACAGATGATATGGGGTAGTTGCAGGTGCTTTGTGCAGTTAGAATAGGCAAATGAGTAGCAGATAAACTAGGAAAAGGTAAAGGGAGGTGAAAAATCAAAAATAAAAAAACAGATTCGCAAATAATAATCGCAAAAAGATACGTAATTAATTGTTTACCTGAAGATATTATGTAGAAATAAATCGAAAAAAATAAGAATGAGCGAATAGAGGATAATTTTAATGTTAGAAAGAACGTATAGAAAAATTTAATAAACTAATGAACATCTACAAGAACGGAATGAAAATTAGAATAGGCGGAAGAATGGAATGAGTTTTAAAATAAACAGATGAATGCAAAAACGAAAAAGCAACGAAAATTAGAATAAACGAAGTAAACAGTAAGAAAATTAAAATAAACTAATGAACGGATTGAAAATTAGACGAACTAAATGACCGTATTAACAGAATTAAAATTAGAATAAATGAAAGAAGAGGATGAAAATTAGAATAGAAGAATATTGAATATTAGAATGTACAAAAGAACATAATAACAATTAGAATATACTAAAAAACGGATGTAAAATTAGAATAGACGAAAGAATATTAGAATAGACTAAAAACAGAATGAAAATTAGACTAAAACAAAGAACAGAATGAAACTCAGAATAAACGTCTGAACGGAAGGAAAATTAGAATAAACAAAAAAACGAGATGAAATACGAATAAAAGAATGCACGAGATAAAAATTACATTAAACGAATGACCGGAATTTTAATTGAAATAAACGAATAAACGTGCAAAAGTAAAACAAAAAAGTTTAATTTTTAAAAATTAGCTCGAAAAAGGAAGGGAATAAAATAAAATCATGTTTAGAAGAGGAAAAGGAACAAAGAAAAATGAAGTAAGTTAGAAAAAAAGAAGATAAAAAAGAGACAGAAGGAAAGATAAAAGAAAGACAAAATGAACGAAAAAAAGATGAAGCAAGAAATGACAGAAGTAAATAAGAAAAAAGTAACGTTGAAAGAAGATAAAAGAAAACATCAATGAAATAAAATCAAAGAATGTCTTACGAACGAATGGCTGAAAGAAAGAAATCAAAAAAGAAGGAAGAAAAAGAAAAGAAAGATAAGTAAAGAAGATAGATCTTAAAAATGAAAGAAATAAAGACGAATCTAAAGAAAAAGAATAAAATAAGAATATCGGGCTGAAAAAACTTACGATGGATTTTACAAGTTCCAAAAAGACATACACATATACGTACACACACACACACACACACACACACACACACACACACACACACACACACACACACACATATATATATATATATATATATATATATATAGAGAGAGAGAGAGAGAGAGAGAGAGGCGGGGGAAGAGACAGCGATAGGCAAATAACAGACAGAGACAAAGACAGACAGACAGTGTGTGTGTTTGTGTGCGTGTGTGTGTGTTTGTGTGCGTGTGTGTGTGTGTAATAGGTTTCCACTGCCCAAGTCAATAGAAGAGTCTACAATATATCGATAGGAGTAATACACTCTCCATATACAATAGGTTCATTTAATGACGTAGTCGAGATCTTCTTTGCAGTGGACTCTTGGTGACGTTGTTGCCCGTCTCTACGTCGTTAAAACAGTTGGTGACCTCGTAGAAATAGAATGTTACGTTTTGTATAAAAATCAATAGAATCCCATAATTATTCAAGGTAAATACAAAGTTATTGGTTTAGTTTAATATTCAGCATGTAGCGAGCGTAAAAACGCAGAGCAATTTAAATTTAGCATTAGTTTCTATGCGCAATGCAATTGCAAAACTTTTTGAAATATTTTCATTTTCTGAAGGCATCGGTAAACGAGTGATAAATACAAAGAACCGGATAGCTAAGAAAAAGCAGAAACACAAAAATAGATTGATTGATAGAAAGAAATTAAAACGCTGGAAAAGGGATTAATACTAAAAATAAAATAAAAATTCAAATATCTATAAAGGTAAGTTTGTCCAGAAAAAAAAAACAGCTGACGATAAAGAGAGAAACAGCAAGGCAAACACTAATAGCAAGACAATAAATTAGCCGTGCGTGATAAATTTAGAGAGAACAAATTTTAGATCTGCGGAAAAGACCAGAGTGAATCAGTAATAATACAAGATAAAAAGAATATCTAAAAAAAAATAGAAAACGTAAGGTGATTCAAAGACAGATGGAATAAAATTCAATTAAATGACTGAAAACAAAGACAATCGATGCGATTTGGAAGGAAAAGAAATTTTTTAAAAATTTAATGACTAAAAAGACATGAAAACAAATAAAGCAAACAGAGGAGAATAAATTTAATTTGAAATTGAACAAAAAAAACTAAAAAAGATAAATAAGAAAATGAATGAATGACTAAATGAGACGTCGAAAGAATGATTGAATGATGAATAATTATTAGAATTGAATTCGTGAAAAGAATCGAAGGAATTACAGAAAAAGAGACAGAAAAAAAAGGAAAATAACATCATTTACGAAAAAACAATGATGGTGAAGAAAGAAAGAAAAATAATTATACATGAAGAAGTAATCTACACAATGTAAATAAATAAATAAAGAAAGAAAGAAAGAGAAATTGAAAACAGAAAAAAAGATGGAAGCAACGATAGAAAAGAAGAAAAAATGTGATAAAATAGAAAGAAAGAAAGAAAGAAAAGAAAAGAAAAAATACTGAAAAACGAAACAAAGAAAAAATCACACGAATGAATGAACAAAAAGATATAGAAAGAAAGAAAGAAAGAAAGAAAGAAAGAAAGAAAGAATGCAATGAAAGAATGCAATGAAAGGAAAAAGAAAGAAAAATATGATGGGATCTAGAAAGAAAGAAAGAAAGAAAGAAAGAAAGAAAGAAAGGAAGAAAGAAAGAATGCAATGAAATGAAAAAGAAAGAAAAATATGATGGGATCTAAAAAGAAAGAAAGAAAGAAAGAAAGAAAGACATAGAAATTGAAAAATGAAAGAAAGTTCGAACCAACGAAGGAAAGAAAAAAAAATTCTAATGGGAAAAATATTTTAGAAAATAGAAGAAAGAAAGGGAGAAGAAAAAAGTACTGAATAAATAAAGAAAAATGCTGATCGAATGAACGAACAAAAGTATGATAGCAAGAACGACAGAAAAAAAAAGAAACAAAAAAGAAAGAAAGAAAGAAAGAAAGAATAAACAAAAGTTGAATAAAAAGAAAAAACAAACAAACAAACAAAGATACTCATTCCGTACAAAAGCGTTCAGACAAAAACAAAATAAATATAAAAATAATCAAAGACAATAGACTAGTAGGTTAAACTTGTGGTTCGTAAATTTTGTCATAAAAATTGTTAGTTCAATCCCTGATCCGGGTAGTGCAGACTTAAACCCAGCAACGCAATAACTAAGATCTACTGCATAAATACTAGTTCAGATACCCCTAGACATGACCAGAAGAAGTGAAACAAACTACCCCCGTAGATTAAATAAAAGGTACATTTTGAACTTCCTTGGTCCAACGGCAGAAACGTTGTCATAATGAAAGTAAATATTAGAATTTTGCTAGTTAATAATGCATATTCAGTCAGAAATAAAAAAAAAAAAAGATAAAAGGTTACACTAAATATGGACAATCTCAATAAAATGTAAAAATGTAAAAAAAAAAAAAAAAAACGAACAAGGAAGCTAAGTTAAAGCGTCGAGTTCATTCAGTCCTGATCGAAGATGTATATCGAGTCGATTGTATATCATTTCATATTAGGTTTATAAACCAGCAAAAATGTAGCGTTTGAGTTCCTAGATTTCGATTTGTGATCCGAAGGTGCGCCCATGAATGGCGCAGATGTGATTAAATATTAAGCCTAAAATCTCTGAATATTGAAAATGCGCAACAGCAAATTAAAAGAAGAGTTGGAAATATCGGAGACAATACAAATGAAACAATATACTGACATGTCTCAAAGTGGAAGATATATTTAAAGAAATACTACTTATGTTGAGTTTATCTTCATTTTTAGTTAGTGTGTTACTTAGTGCGACATTTATTTTACTGCTGATCTGTGCAACGAAAACTTAATGCAATTCGTTCTTATTAAAGTTTCTAGTCCTCTATGAATATAAATCTTACTGAAAATGATTTACATATAAATACGGCTCTTGAAGTTCCTTTTTTTATTCTATCATTTTTGTTTTGATACCAATTTGGACACATTTTTTTTCACTTTAAATTTTGTGTTTTGTATTCATTATTTGATTAGTGTATATTTCTTGTCATTAAACTCAGTCAAGTGCCATACGTAATACACGTTTTGGACAGAAGATTATACCGCAGTAGATTGGCATTGCTTTCTGCGGTACACTGGTTGCCAGCCAAGGCTATACAACCAAATATATCCCATTATTTAACCCATAAGTGGAGGGAAGAAACAGATTAATACCTTTCCGAAGGGTATTTGGGCGTAAATGAATGCAACGAATTCAACAGGAATCCGAACTCAGCAACCTGATCTCTCGTTCCGAATCGATATCCACTGCACCACAACACACATCCGCAAAAGTAAACCACCGCGGTCGATAGGTTCAAAACCGGTCTAAACTGGTTTTAAACTGATTTTATTCTGTCTTAATTTGTCATTTCGGACTCGTTTTCCGACCACTACAATCTTACACTGTTCAGCTTCCGTGTCAAGAGTTATCTATCCGACATATCCTTTTAATCTACATTTCTTACAGTTCATAAAATAACATCATTCAGTAACCCGGAGTGGCTCATAATCTTTGAATTGTCTGAACAGAGCATTGAAAAGCTAAAACTTGTCAAGCTGTTCACTTCTGTTGGTTGTCTCTGTATTTTTTCATCGATTATTAAATTTAATACTTAAGTTGATGTCTTTGCAGTCTATGATCCTAATTCACTGAATTTTATTCATTCTTCCTGCATATCTAGATATAGCTATACGGTTCCAAGCTATTTACGCCGGTTTCATCTTTATTTTCTGCCTTTTCCATGAATATTTTCAACTGAATCTATAAATATTATACTGCAGTTCCTTGTGTTGGCGAGGCTTAGGATCTGCTGATAAAATCCTATAGAGAGAGGCTCTACCGCCGCTGAATGAATCTAATATAAACACGACCTGCTTCTATCGATGGACTCAGAAGTCGACATTGAGTAATCACACACCGGGTTAAACCGAAACCTCAACTTGAAACCTCGAAGCCATCTTCTCAAACTATTTGATTCTTTCATATGGATGCCATACACGGTGTCAAACCACTCCAGAAATATCATCTAACGGATGAGGATCTTAAAAAGAACATTCTTTTTTGTGTATTGTACATCGTGGGCTGGCGCTACAGAAGCCCAATTAATGGTCTACCACATCACTGACAACAACAGCAACAAGTAAAATGGATAGGACATTCAATTCGAAGATAAAATAATGACATAATCAAGATTTTAATATTTGACAACACTTTGAATAGATGTTTTCGAAGGAAACCTCCATCAATACTGGAAAGAGTGATAACAGTTACTGGACTTAAGGAACTGTTTTCAAAAAAATGTCATTCAAAGAAAAATATTTTACAAATTTCAACTAAAAGCTTCAATGTCTATCCGCTCACTGAATTCCACATGTTTGTTTATAGAGAAATAGCTAAATTACTATTACCATTACCACTTCCGTCTCAATAAGAAATTTGCCAAGGCTGACAAGTAAACCCCAGAAGGACTCCAATTTGGGATTAAACGGTGTAAGAAAAATGCTGTAACACCTTATTTAGCATGGTTATAAACAGAGGAATTAAATTTATTCTGTTCCAATATGAACAGCGGGAAAAACAAGGAAGATTGCAAACAAGCTGAAAATAAATATGAATTAAAATATTGCAGGTGTGCAGGTGTGATTGTTTTGCACAGAATCCAACCATCTGGGTCAGACGATGTCATCGGATCAGTCGGCCATTATTGACAAGCGGAAACAGCATGACTAAGAGAGGTTCAATTGATATTAATTACTACGTAAAGAAATTGGTCGAAACTTCCGTTCTGTTGCCAGCTTGATAGGAACAGCGTTTGGGAAGAAGACGATTGGCGATTGTTTTGCTCTTTTTTTTTTTTTTTTTTGTATATAAAGACTATTCTACAACTGATTCAGGTGTCATTCTAATTAATTTTGGTACCATTTCGTTTGCCCAATTGTGCACGCGCATTCAGCTTGGTTTCACTTTGTGGAGAGACATTTAGCGAGAATTCCACGGAACTTCCTTGAGATGAAAGTTCACAACGTGGGCAAGGGAGATCATCGTTGGAAGTGTGAACATGAAAACCAGCTACTGAATCGATGACCATCTGCGGCGGGGCGTCACAATGCCTCTAAAATGAAGCTTCTCTCCTTTAACCACCATAGAGAAAATTTCGTGCCTAGTATCAGAATGGATGACGCTAGTTTCCAAGACAGCACCATACTTCACCTCCTTGGCCTCAATCTCTGACATGACTTACACTGACATGACTAGATCAAATCCATAGATGCAGTTACTGTTAAGAAGGTTGGGACAGTGTGTCAGACCAAGAAGTTTTTCTCGTCAGAATTCATTTTCCGCATTTACAAATCTACCATTTGTCATGTACTGAATACTGTTGTCTGATCGGGGTTTCCTACTATTCATTTTGAGGTTCACGCCAAAAATCTACAAAATATTTCTTTTATAAAACGCATCAGATTGATAAAAAGTGTTTCGATTGGTCTGCAGTTGTTTATCTTGTTGAACAAAATCATTTTCAATATTTTTACTATTTTCTTCATGTATTCCCTACTGAAATATGTTAAATATAACCTATAGTGTTGTATACTCTATGCCAAGACGACAAAAATTAATCTGCTACCAAAACAACATATATGTTGCATACACTTCGATGGAACGACGATTATAAATTCGACGATGGGACCCAAAACTTATCTTGTCTTATAAAATTGCTTGCCTTTTCCACACTGATAATATGACGATATTCACACTTAACAAAATGACGACCGTAACACGTTTATATAGATAAAGTCATACAACGTTTTTGCCTTATTCTTTAGGTGACGTGGCGTAGAATAGGAAATGGGATCAGAGGTGTTAGCTCTCATTCATCAAGCTATTCATACGCAGCGGTTTTTCCTGTGTCTTTCTCGGTCTGAGTTCCGATCTCAACCGCCGACCAAAAGACTACTAATCTCTCTCTCTCTCTCTCTCTCTCTCTCTCTCTCTCTCTCTCTCTCTCTCATATATGCAACTACGTTATCTGTTAGCATATTGTTTACAACCATTTCAAAGCCTATATTATCTGATCTTGGCTACACTGGTTTCAAAAGTAATTTCATGACAAGGGGAATTTTGACCGCATTCTTTGAAAACAATCAAATATTTATCAAAGAAATGTCTATTTTTCTTTTGCTAACCAGTTTGTATATTTTTCCTGTTTCATAAAAATACACTTCTTCGCGACATTACCAACCAGCACAGATAATATACAACAGTAGATCTTATCGAAGACCATCCAACTTCGACTGTCATCCTATGGTGCTACATAGGCATAAACAAAGAACTATATCAAATAACAGAACATATTGTCACACTCAGCATGTTGACGTTCTACACTTCTTCGAAGAAAACATTGAAAAGGGAACCCCTGTCAGTACTAAAAAAAAAAGGATAAGAGTACAATCTGATTAATTTTCTTCCTGGTAAATTATTTTAGGAGAAAACATTTATAAATTTCAAATGACTGTAGCACTGTCTACTTGGTCAATGAATCCCAGGTTTTCTCATGAGGAAATGGCTAATATTACCAATATTATATAAAATAAGCTTTTCATCTGTATTCCATATCTTTCATGTGGCGTCAACATTAAAACAATGTTTTCTTAAAGAAGTTAAATATCATCAAATATAACAGTTGTAAAGTAATTAGCAGGTCACGTCTCTTGACTATAAAGGTAACGTTTATCTCAAAGCAGTCCAAATGTTTTTATATTTGTTCTTTAGAAATAGTCGGAAATCAAATATTTTTCCGTCAGCATAATTTTTAGATACATCTTCTCTAAGAAGAAGCAAAATATTTCAGCAAGTTTGCACTTCAGTCTTCGAAGTGGAACCAGGAATAAAACCTCCGACGTTGCATTTATTTATCACCATCGTTGCCTAAGCAAATAAACCTCCAGTTAAAAGAATTATGCACGTTACAATCCATTTGAAAATGTAGATACCTGAAGACGTGTTTTATTTTTGTTTACATAAGATGATCTAAATTTTCTCAGTGGAACCAACATATGAATTCATTGTTATTTTAACAGGTATTCAGGGAGGATCACTCTAAGAATGTTTCGGCACCCTTTGTATACATTGAAACTTACCTGGATCGTAGTTGCATCAGATGCACTGGAACCGTAGCGATAGTGGTGTGTCTCGGGAACATATATACACATAGATAGATAGATAGATAGATAGATAGATAGATAGATAGATAGATAATGCAAAGAATGTTTCAATTTAATTGAGCAAGTTCATGCAGACATTAAAGTTTCGTGAGGACACCATTATGATTTCTTCATTCATTGGGGCTGGGTGATATATATATTCAAATCTATCTATCTATCTATCTATCTATCTATCTATCTATCTATCTATGTACGTGCATGTGTGTGTGTCTGTGTGTGTGTGTGTTTAAAGTAGGTGCTATAAATCTCTCAGTATAACGAAAAAGTCATTACTTAATCTTTCATTTTGTATAATTTTGTTGGAAGATGCTCAGAGCTTTCACCACCAACTTCTGTCTATCGTTTATTTATATGCCTATTTTTTTACACACACATTCACATTTACACACACACACACACACACACACACACACACACACACACACACACACACACACACACACACACACATATATATATATATATATAGATAGATAGATAGATAGATAGATGCAGTAGCACCTACACACATATATATATATATATATATATATATATATATATATGATATATGATAAAATGTAATTTTCAAGTATGCTGTATTTATTGGTTAAGTGGTCAATATTATGTATAGAGCTTATATAAATATAAAAGTGGACATCGAAGTCAACACCTAGTGTTGACAGTCTGTTTCATACGCAATGGTTATGGCCTATCGATATCATATTATCATGAAACAGACTATAGTCACTCGGTGTTGACTTCACTGTGTACGTACTAAACAAATAAAACCGCGTATTTTTCCCGAACCGCTTTTTGTTACGAATAAAAAAACTTTCGGGAAAAGTTAACCATTTTTGGGCCAACGCATCATCAGAAAAATCGTTGGCGACGAGTAAGATGTTAACGAGAATGATGTATGGCAAAAGACAATATGCGATATCGTCTGTTTAAACCTATTTACAAGTTCTGTGGTATCAGATAGATAGATGCGTAGATAATGACAGTACACTCCCGTAGATTTCGACGCATGAGAATTGAACTAATAGAAAAGCCACTTAAATGATTCAATTATAGCAATGAAAGTTTATATAGAATCAATTACCATTTTCGGATGACTTCATAGCATAAATGGTACACTGTGTTACAAAATCTCTGAAAAACCCTTTGGTTTGGAATTCAGTGTTTTCATTCCCATTGATGTGCTACTAGCCAAGACAGTTTAGTCTACCTTTTCTATTTAAGCCATAGATGGAGAAAGATGGGTTCATGCACGAAATGGACGTAACAGAATTGACTAGAACTTTAACTTGACTCGCTGATTCCATTTTCTGTTGCAGATTCCAACAAAAAAGACATACGCTACCGGCCATGATTATTAGGCCACCCCAAATTTAAAAAGAAAATGATGTATTTTATACAATTTTTTCAGTATTTATTGCCAAGTGAATAATTGAAAATGAAAATAAAATGGTTCTCTTGTTAATACTGCACTATAACAAGTGCATCAAATGAATTTAAAAATATTTAATAATTAGTTATATTGCAATTTCATCAATGAAAGAATGAAGAAATTTTAGGGTGATTCGGACGAATTCATTTTTGTTTCCTTGCCTTGTAATATTTTGCAAAGTAATAATAAGAAAAGAACCGCTCTATTTTCATTTAGACTCATCCACTAAAAATATTATGAAATACATCATTTCTTTTTTAAAAATGAGTTTGCCTAATAATTATGGCCGGTAGTGTAGATCGATAGAGGAATTACACAAGATTCGTAATCAACTTTTTTCTCTGATTTCAGTATTAGAGCGCGCAGTTCTAACTACTTAGGTTAAACATAAGCATATGAGATTTTCAAGAAACAATGGTTATTTACTTATATATTCATTGATTTGCTTTATTTTTTATAAAGTATGATTTTCATAAATGCGCATTCTTTTATAAAGTATATGACCTTACATTCCAAGCTAATCGTCTGCATTTTTCATGACAATTCAATTCAGTCTGGAACTTCTGATTTCCCGAGATATTTTAATAAAGAGAAATTTAATATCTTATCGTCATAATCTATTTAAACTCTGCCATTCTGTTTTCATGTAAGAAATAAAAATTGCAAGATATACTTAATTTATTGTCGTTTCAAGAAGCTTAGTTCTAACCAGGTGCATACCGAAGGAATTCTCGAGTATCGTTTCACTCCGTACATTTAAACCAAAAGAAATATTTCAAATAATAATTTCCTAAATTGATGACGATAAGGTATTCATATACCGCGAGAAATTAAAATATATTCTGAGAGAATGTGTCAAAGAGATTGAAAACTTGCTCATCTGAATTTTGTTTTAAGGCATTTCGTCAGTAACTTTGAGAAGACACAATACTACGTTGTTTTATAATACTGGCATTTTAATAAAGAATTCGTATATTTGAGATACATATTCCTAATTTTTCTTGATTTGTGATTCTCTTTCGTTATGTGTCGTGTTCCTTCAGGATATAAATGATAATGCTATACGGTAAAAACATATTTTGAATAAAAAATTATTATTATATGTTTTACTTTTCCGTCACGGCCGTGTATCTCACACCAAAATACCCCAGTTCTATTGGTTGAAGTATATCTATTTCACTGTCGGCTGCAAGTTCAATCCCTGAGTCTGCGAGTTCTGAATTGTTACATATTCTGTTTCAGTGGAAGAAATGCACCAGTAAGACAATACTTTGCAAAACTGGTACGTAAAATCCTAGAGTAACGGGAGGAGAACAATCTTTTTCAGTAGACTGAATAAAGAGTTCGACTTTAAATTCCAATGTTACCGAATACGAAGGCAAACTTTTAAAGAAGGGTGCAGCATTCGAAACGTTGTGAGTTTGACAACAAAGCACAACCTGTTTGGTTTAATATCAATATCAAATTTCAACCTATAGGTCAAGCTATATATTTATTGATCCATCGTCGTATGTTTGCTGAACATTTTTGATAGTCGATCTCTTTCAATTACATGTCTTGATAAACACGGCTTATATCGCGTTGAAACTCCGCTTCTCCCACGATCACCGAAAATAACGAAGTCAAGCCTCAGTATGTAGAAGGGTCATCAATTGGGAATGCTAGGTATTGTAATCTTGGATGTGTGGGTGGTGCAATGAAAAACGGTTCGAAATTAGAAATCGGAGGGACAAGGTTCAATTTCAATAGAATTCGTTATATTTACTCACGTGCAAATATCCTTGTGAAAGCTATGAATGCCTATTTTCTTCTTCAACCATGGGTTAATTAGTAAGACTTGTATTAATGATTCAAACTTACCTTTTAAAAAATTGGCAATCTAAAACTTAAATAGTCTTAAAAAGGTTGATAATCCTTAAAAAATTGCTAAACACGGAAATTCCTTGAATAAACACGGAATAAAAAAATCCCAAGATATCTCGGAAAATATTCAGAAATTAATAGTCCCACTAATCCATGACATTCGTTCCTTAAGTAACATTTGATTATTTTTTAATGCCTTGGTAACTATTCACACTAATTCGTTCAGTCAGTCAGTTAAGTTCCATACGTGATACACGCTTGGACATGACTGAGTAGGCAGAAGATTATCCAGCAGTAGGTTGTCATTGCTGTCTGCTGTGGTTGCCAGCCAAAGCTAAAGAATCCAATCTGTCCTGTTATTTAATCCATAATGGAGGACGAGACGGATTAATACCTTTCCCAGCGGTATCTGCGCGTAAGTGAATGCAAGGAATTCAAATGGAATTCGAAACTGGCTCTCTGATTACTCGTTCCGAGACGATATCCGCTGCACCAAAACGCACATCCTCATTTGTTACATAACTTAATTCTCTTCAGTATAAGCTGTGAGAATTACATTCTTCAAACCATCTTTCTTTATTGTTATGAGTTTTAGAAGTTGCATCTGTCCGTTGCTACTTGAAAGTATTCCTTTTTTCGAAGGAATTGATACGCACATTTTTAGCTAATGGAATTCTTAATATTTATCGGTAGAAGCACATCTCTAGCGCTTTTGGTCTCTTCTTCATTTGTGTGGTAATTACCCAGAATTTACTTTCATATAAAAAATATTAGACAATACATAGCTGTTCAGTGCTTGCCTGTTTATTTCTCATGAAATTTCCTATTAAAACAAGTTGATATGACTCGTAAGACCAAAATTGTATGAGAAATACTGTCTTCTTCAATTCGTACATCTAATAAACTGTTATTAATTGTGCAACCAGCCATTCTGATTATCTTATCATTTATTTAGTTGTAAGAAAAGTTTTCTTCCTGCAATGTTTAGCATATTTCCTGGGTAGTATCATTTTTCTTACACCTATCCAACATATTATTTTGAGGTCATATTTCCCGTTTAGCAAGACAAATAAAAAATTGGCCATGCTTGATCTTGACATCCCCAACAAGTAGTTCACACCTAACGTTATCTCTTTTGCTGCTAAACATTCATTTTATATTCTTACAGCTAATAGTACTTTCTTGCTTTCTTTTAATACCGTATCTAAGAGGTTTTTCAGCATTTCCTCTCGGTCTGCCATCAATACCGTGACATCTTCGTATCTTAAAGTATAGATGAACATAAAGCCTTAATATATTAAATAGATAAACAAATCTGGCGCTGAATTGTTCAACAATGCTTCTTTCCATGAGAGATAGCATTAATGAACATTCAACATAAACGAATTTTATGAATATCAAGTTGGTGCCGATTCCTGTTTTTGCCGAAACAATTTTTAAAAAAGTTTCCAGCGCTTACGTTAGGTGGGGCAATCGAATCAATGTGTTTTGGCTTTGTTTAGTTCGTCCGCTCCTAAACAACGGACGCCATTTTGTTTGACATAATTAGCGTCAATGGCTGTCGTCTGTTTTTACAGCTATCCTTTCACTCTCTCTTAGTCACGCCACCCCTACCACCAGTCCACCCACCTTAACCGAAATCCGGTTTTGTTGAAGGATGGATTTTCATCAGCTAGTCAAATTGCAAGAAGAAAGATTTTACAAACACACAAACAAGACAAATTGGAGAATATTTTTTTAAATTAGTTGTCTCTGCATTCAGCGTCAGCCAGGCGAACGAATATTCATTGTTCGATGCTGATTGTGTGTGCGCGCGCAAAGCAGATTCTTGATTAGCTTCAGTGACACACACATACAACATTCGCATTTACTGATAGATAGATAGATAGATAGATAGATAGATAGATAGATAGATAGATAGATAGATAGATAGATGCGAGATTTTGTGTGTGCATTTACGTAGTTTCTGAGTAGGTACTGACGCACATATGTACGCACGTATCTCTGCATCCTCACTGTTGTATTTTTCTACCCAAACTGTTACTGGTGTGCACCTGCGCATCCGCTTTGATAAGATATGCGATTGCTTTGAAGGTGTATACGCAGATAAAATGGAGGTGATTCTGAGTGATAAGATCAATGGCTTCACCATGGTATTTTTCTAAAGAAAAATAAATTGCATATATGGATAAATAGACAAATAAACGTTTCTATTCGCTTTATTAATCGAACCTGTTTCATATGACAATCGTACAACCCATCAACTATCGTATCTATCTATGTGTGCGTGTGTGCGCACACAGGTATGTCTGCGTGCGGTTGTGTGACTGCGTGTATGTGTGTGTGTGTGTGTATAATGTAGATGCTATAAATTTGTCAGTATAACGAAAATGTCAATTCATAATCTTTAATTTTGTATAATTCGGTTGGGAGATGACGACAACTTTTCACCACCAAATTCTGTCCATAGTTTGTGTATCTCTTTACGCACACACTCACAGTTACACACACACACACACACACACACACACTTATACATATGTGTGTGTGTGTGTGTGTGTGTGTGTGTGTGTGTGTGTGTGAGCGGGTGTATCTCTGTGTGTGTTCATGCGCAGATATTAACATAATTATGTGGAAATTATGTGTGTGAAAATTATCTTAGGCAAACTAATGACAAAAGTGTGAAAATCTGTGTAACACGTTTCTTTACATCCACCAACTTCATCGCACTAAAATAATGTTTTTAATAGAAATATATATACTTAGGAAGAGTTAAGAGAGTTCTAAAACGCATGCGTCAGTTACAAGAATTCTGCCATAGAAAACGCTAGTGTTACAACACGGATATTAAATACATAAAACTTTAAATGAGTCTAGACAAGTAAACTAACGGATTTCATTCAATCTCCTGATGTTTTTGTTTTTGTTGTTGTTGTTAACACTTTTACTACTCAGAGTTTACGGCTATATCGTGTTGAATACACAGGTTCCCGTCCGATCACCGAAGTTAAGCAACATCGAGCCTGGTCAGTGCGTAAATGGGTGAACATTTGGGAATACCAAGTGCTGTAAACTTAAGGACCAAGAATGGTCCAGTGGTCCTCCAGGTTTGGGAGTTGGGTGCAGGGCTAACAACCCTGCCCCGTAAAAACAGTTTGTTACAGAATCAGCAACAAAATGTTGCTTCCCTATGCACCATCTGGGTGTGATGGATAAATGATGATACTAAGCAGAAATAAGAAAAATGTACAAAGAAAGGCGGAATTTTTCACGAATCTGAAAGCAATTTTACCGTAGATAATCTAGGCTTCGAAGCACTCTCTATACACTTTCGCCTTAATAAGCTGTTTTCTCTTTACAGTAAAGCAGCACTTTTAAATCGAAATTATACTCATAACTGTGACCGAGTAAAGTACCGAGTGTGTTGCTTTGTAATATTTTTTGCTTTGTTTTCATATAACTCTTTAGTTACATTTGAAGAGGTTTCTACTATATGTACATTTTGATAATCATTACAGGTGATAGGGTAAATTCCTCCTTGAAATTCTAGCTTAATTTCATTTTGTTTTGCATTAATTACATTACTTATTGCTTTTGGAAATAGTTATAACACATATTTTAAATTTAGGTTAATTCTTCTGAATCGGTAAACTGAGTAATATATATGGATTCACGAGATTTGATAAACTGAAAATGAAATATTTAAAAAAAAGCCAGGTCATCAAATCCCGTGGAGATTCTTGCTATCATGGAAGAAAGTAAGCGGAAAGGAGTTCCACACGATGAAAATGCGAGAAAATAAACTGTTGGAGCAAAAGTCACGGTTTCATTTAATTATTTCAAAAGTAAAAGGGTGGGACCTAGATGCTAACATTAAATTCACGCTTTCGGGGCACCAGGAAAAGAAGACGGCTCTTCAAACAATTGCGATGAATATATATATATATATTTTTTTTTTTTTTAATAATTTCACCCCGAGCAAGGCAGAAATGCCACTGATGAGCGGGAGGCTACATAACTGTAAAAAGATTAATTAGAAAAGAGTGAGGAGTACAAACTAGTTAGAAAGAAGCAATAGAAAGCTAAGAATGCAGGTGCGATGACAGATACATAGGTGGAGAGAAAGGGAAGGATATACGGGGGTGGGGAGAGAGTTAGAGTCCAGTGGTTAATAGATGAGTATTGACATTGCATTTAAATTTCTGGAGGTTGTATCCGTCAGGAAAGCAAGAATATGGGAGCGAGTACCACAGGCGGTAAGTGCGAGAAAAGAAGCTGCAGGGGTAGAATTGTCGTCTGCATTTGGCTAACCTGACTGTGAATGGGTGGGACCCAGTTGACAGTCTGGTTGCAAGAGTAAACACCTGTTGAGGAGGCACCAGTGACTTAAATTCGTCCGAGCAGAAGCCATGAAAGTATTTATAGAACAGACAAAGTGAGGCCACATTTCGACGATGGGGAAGTGGCTGCAGTCGAGCCGCCAGATCAGTACCTTTTTTTTTTTTTATATATATAAGCGTTTCACCCCGAGCAAGGCATGTCACTGCCACTACTGTGCAGGGGGCTACGTAGAGTAGAGAAAGGCTGATTAAATATAGGAAATGACAGAGGGTGGGTGATAGGCGGGTAAGGATACCGAGAATAAGGGTTGGGTAGATGAGAGTGTTGTGAGAATAGTTGGGAGTTATTGTGATAGGAGGTGTCTATTGACCCTACATTTAAACACCTGGAGATTGTAATTGTCGGGAAAACAGACTTGTGGAAGGGAGTTCCACAGGCGGGAAGCGCGAGAAAAGAAGCTGTTGGAGTAGAATTTACGGTTACATCTTATTTGTCTAACTGTAAAAAGGTGGGACCTAGTTGCTAATCTAGTATCTCGTGTAAATTCGCGCTTAGGCGGCAACAGTGATCTAAGCTCATCGGAGCAGAAGCCATGAAAGTAATTGTAGAAGAGGCACAGGGAAGCCACATCACGCCGGTGTGAGAGCGGCTGCAGCCGGTCTGCCAAGTCAGTATCAAACACGTTACAGATCCTCCTTTGTATTTTGTCAAGAAGCCCAAGGAGAGCAGCAGGGGCACCCGACCAGATATGGCAGCAATATTCAATACACGGGCGGATGGTAGATTTGTATATGTGCAGAATAGATTCAGGTGGGAAAAATTTCCGGGCCCCGCACAGGGAGCTCACTTTCATAGCAGCAGATTTGGCAATGGATTCAATATAGTCATTCCATTTGAGGTCCGCCGAGAGTGTAAGGCCAAGGAGGCGTAGTATTTTACTCTCTGGGAGGCTAGCCTGTCCCATGCTAATGGGAGGTAGATGCGATTCTCTATGGCGATTAGTTGATAACAGCTTTGTTTTAGAGGCATTGAAATTTACCAACCATTTCCTACCCCAGGTCACTACGGATTGAAGGTCCCTTTCAAGTACGGCAGCGAGGTTCACTTTGTCGTCCAGACCTGGTTTCTGATCGATGCGGGAGTAGATTGTTGTGTCGTCGGCATACATGCCAACTTGGGATCTAATGGTGTCGGGGAGATCATTAATGTAGATCAGAAAGAGCGTGGGACCTAGGATAGAACCTTGAGGGACGCCCGCGTTCGTCTGATAGTTTTGGGAGGCATGTCCATTTAATACCACCTTCAATGTGCGGTTAGAGAGGAAAGACTGGATGAGGTCAAACAGATGTCCAGTTATCCCATAGCTCCGCAGTTTGCACAAGAGGCCAGCATGCCAGACCCTGTCGAATGCTTTGGAGATATCCAAGGTAACGGTTCGGGCTTCACCATTCTTGTCAAGTGCCTGGTATATGTACTCGGTAATGGTCGTTAGCATATCAGCAGTAGACTTGGTGAAGCGAAACCCATACTGTTTGTCAGAGAGAAGCCCGTTGGCCATAAGATGCTGAATCACCTCGGCGTTGATAATGGCTTCAAAAACTTTGCCAAAGATTGGAAGGAGACTAATAGGACGGTAATTGGCGGGGTCTGAGGGTTCGCCAGATTTCTTAAATATAGGTACTACGCAGGAGAACTTCCAACAGGCAGGAAAGCAGGAAGAAGATAGGCAGAGGTTATAGAGTTTAGAGAGGACAGAGGAGAGTTCTGGGGCACATTTCTTCAGTACTATGACTGGGATTCCGTCACCGCCGCTCGCTTTGTGTGGGTCAAGTTGCGCAATTATCTTGGCGACCAGCGAGGGTGTAATGTGGACGTTATTTAGTTGAGCCTTATTTCTGGGTGGGAAGTCTAGTGTAGGTATTCCTAACGAGTCCAGTGTCGAATTGGTTGAGAATCTACGGGCAAAGCATTCAGCCTTGTTGGCTGGGGAGGTGAGAACTTTAAATTCATTGATTAGTGGGGCAATTGAAGTCTTGTTCCTGCTGAGCACGCTTTTGCAGAGACGCCAGTATTCTTTGGAGCCAAATTTAGAGGATGCTATGCTTTGCCTAATTCTGGTAGCAAACGCCCTCTTGGCTTCGTTCAGTACTTTTTTACACTTGTTCCGTGCTGAGGTGAAAAGGCGCCTGTTTTGGTTCGACGAGCAGCTTCGAAAAGTTAACCATCACGTTACTACTGTTGTCAAACAGGTTAAAGTTTAGATTTGGCCTAATTTGTATTTTAGAAAGAGTTTTTTTTATAATTCAGTCAGTTAAGTGCCATACGTGAAACACGCTTGGACGATCATGTCTCGAAAGAGATATAACTGACTCGGCAGAAGATTATCCCGCAGTATGTTGCCATAGCTTTCTGCGGTAGACTGGTTGCCAGCCAAGTCTATAGAACCCAATCTGTCCTGTTATTTAACCCATAACTGGAAGGAAGGGACGGATTAATACCTTTCCTAAGGGTATTTTTGGGTAAGTGAATGCAGTGGATTCAACTGGAATTCGAACTCGGCTCCCGAATTTCTCGTGACAAGCCGATATCCACTGCACCGCAACGCACATTTAAAATACTGTGTTATATGGAGATGCCTGTGCATACAGGTGTGTTCATCATTAAGTCCTCAATGCTGATTGATCTGAAATTTTTACTCTATAACATTTGTTCTCTGACATTATTTACCATAAAATAAGTGCACTGAAAAGATAGTTTATACAGAAATCTTTTGTATAATTTCTGTTTTTTCTTTCAGGATTGTTGATGATTGGGGATTTATATGAGAAACTCGCATTATCACGTTTTACTGTTCTAACAATCATCAGTCAGTTAAGTGCATTACGGGATACATGGTTGGGCGATCATGTCTCGAAACAGACATGACTGACAGGGCTGATGTTTTCCCTGCAGTAAGTTGTCATTACTTTCCGCGGTAGGTTGGTAGCTTCAAGCTCAGCTTTCTTTATTTCAAGGCCAAAAAATAGAACACCAAGTGTGAATCGAACTCGTGTTTTTCATTTTCAGATGTCGGCATGGAAATCATTGTCATGCGGCAAATGCCCTAAATATAATTATTTGTCTATAAACATTTTGCTATGAAACCAGATTAAATGTAAACATTCCCCTTACCTTTGTATTATTGATTGCAATTAGTGCATATGTTTGCAGGTACACTAAATGGTGTTTTGTTTTGTTTTACATCGACTTGTGCATAATCCTTAAGCGATATTGATCGACAGATGCGTACCTATGTTCAAGTTAAACAAGCCTGGATATATCCTTTGTTTTTGACTTCGAGCGTGCGTGCTCATGCGTTTAGTGATGGCGAACAATGAAATGGTTAAGATTTTCCGAACAGAAAATAAAATATAGGTAAAAAGAATTAAAAGGCAAAAAAGACAGAATTACAGAAAAGAAAGGAAATTAACTAAAAAAAAATTAAGAGAAAATAACGATAAAAGAATAAAAATAAGGAAGGCCTAAAAAGAAAATGACAAAGAAAAAGACACGAAAAAGTAAATGAATAAACAAGACAGAAGAAAAGAGGAATAAGAAAGAAAAACGCATAAAAAGACGAATGAAACTGAATGAAAAATGCAGTAAATTCTGTTGTTGTGAAATGAAAAAAATAACATACATAAAAAAGCAAATAAAAGTACCTTTAAAATGGCGAATGAAAAAAATCAACCGATTTCGAGAGATGAATAAAAATCAAAAACCCACTTAAAAAGCTGAATGAAAAATTTAAAAAAATGGGAATCAAAAATGAAAAAGTAAAGCCACGCATAAAAAGAGTAATAGAAAAACATAAACCTATTAAAAAAAGACGGACGAAAAATAAAATCTTGTTGGCAAATACATGAAAAAAACGAATGAAAAAGATAAAAAAAACGACTAAAAGAACTAATGCTAAATAAAAGCACGCATGAAAAGCTAAATGAAAAAGCAAGAAAAAAAGTCGAATGAAAAAGCAAAAAACTACATGAAAACATAAATAAGAATGAAAAACCCGCTAAAAAGAGAAATAAAAATGCATAAACACAAATGAAAGACAGACGATAAGAAGACTTGAAAAGTAAATGAATGGTTTAAAACTACATGAAAAGCCGAATGATAAAGCAAAGCACATGTTTAAAAAAAATGAAAGAAAAGACAAAAACATAACATCAAAGGATGAATGAAATTAAAGAAAACGAAAAAAGAATAAGAAAATATAAGAAGTAAATAAAAAACTGAAAATAAATAAATTATAACCTAGTAAAGTAAAAAGCGGAACTGTTTCTCAAGAACTACTTTTTAACAAAACACATTTTCTAAACGTATTTTGTCTAAGCTTGAAAGTAGGTGAATCATAAAAAAGAAAAGTAAATACTAATGTGTATTTTTAACGTAATTTTCAAAGCCAATTTACAATAAAATCGGCTTTGAAATGACCTCATTTTATGTAGAACATTAAAGTATACAATCAGATATTGACGTAGGACGATAAATAGTAAGTGAAGTAGTCTATTCAAAACAAGCGATCAAAGAGTGTGATGTGGTTCTTTTCAAAATATGAAAACAAAACAACATACTCAAATTGCTTACAATGCTTTTATTCTAGAGAGAATAAGTTGTACCTATGTATGTAATTTAATGAGTTTAAGCGCTGTACTTGATTGGCAGTTAAGTCTCATTTATTTGAAATTTGAAATTGCTACATCTAACCATAAGTTTTATGCTAACAGTTTCTTCTCTCCCATTTCTTGCCTGTGAAACGTGTTTCTGCACTCCTGCTTTCCAGGCAAATTTGATCTTCAAAAATTTAAAAGCAATGTCGATCGTCATATTATCTTCTCCTTAGTACTTCTTTATATTGGCCTCTCTCCTTAATAATTTTTTTTCAGATTCTTTCTTAGAGTTAGTAAATCTTTGTATTATCGGCCTGCTCACGTTAAAATAATTTTTAAAATATCCTTCGTCTAATATTGGAAAAAATAATTGCGCAATAATATTTTTAATCATTATTCTTTGTTACCGCACCTTATACATCGATTAAAAATTATACAGTATACATTTCTGATCATTTTTTAGCTTATTTGTGAGGATTTATATTAGAAACTCGTATTATTATAATTTTCTGTTCTAATCATTACCAGTCAATTAAGTGCCATACGTGATACATGCTTGGGCGATCATGTCTCGAAAGTGGCATGACTGACTGGGCAGATGGTTTTCCTACAGTATGTTGCCATTACTTTCCGCGGTAGACTGGTTGTCAAGCAAGGCTATATGTTCTGCTATTTAACCCATATCTGGAGGGAGAAGCGTGTAAGTATATGCAACGAATTCAACAGGAATTCAAATTAGGATGTGGTTTCCGGTTTTTCGCTTTTCCAATCTTTTCACTCTTTATTTTATTTTTTTTTTTCAATTGGAGTAAATAGACGAAACTATTGCCCGGTTCACACTCCACCCACGTCTTTTGAACAGGTGTAGAGGTTCATCCCTTGTTTCCTGTTTAGGATGTGGTTTCCGGTTTTTCTCTTTTCCAATCTTTTCACTCTTACGTAGCCCACTGCGCATCAGTGGCGTTTTCGCCTTGCTTGGGGTGATATGATTAAAACAAAAACAAAAAAACTCGGCTCTCCAATTTCTCGTTTCGAGCCCATATCCACTGCACAAAAACGCCCATCATATCATCATATGCGGCCGAATTGTTGTGCCAGTAACAAAAAATGTCCATGAGTTTTTATTAGTTAAATTTCAACCAAGGCCATTGTTTTTTTTTTATTTTGAATATATCTGGTACGATGGATGTTTTCAGTTCAGTCGTTCAGTCAGTTAATGCTAAAAAGATAAATATTCTGCTTCAGTGATTAAGGACGGGTGAGTATTAAATACTTCGGAATTGATCTAACAAGTACTGAAAATGCGACATTCAGTTCTAAAGGCAGATTTGCATAGCCAAGGACGTATCCCAGAAGCTGAGAAGAGAATTAACAGACAGGAAATATTCTTAAGATTATATTAAACCTGGAAAAGAACAGAATAAGTTATTAAACCTGGAAAAGTAAAGGACAAGATATTCTAGTGAAGTAAAAACAAAAACAATTCAAACTTAAAATATTGAAATTTTATTTTTAGCTGCAATATTTCGAGTACTTCACTAGAATATATTAAATTTTCCAAGTATAGTGTGGTACACAGACCTGAAATAGTGACTTCCAGTGGCGACCTAGGTGAACCAGGAATCACAACTTACTCAAGGCATTTGGTCTAGACCCCTGTGTTGAGTATGAGTCCCAGTGAGAATTTGAATGGAGTCATAACGTCGCCATCACTAGTGATTACTCCAAAAAACTTCATGCTCCTCATTAAACACTGACACCCAAACAATCTGAAATGATCGCATTGACGTTCCTAGCACGAAGGCCAGGCGGTCCAGCATGCTGTATCTAAATTTCTTGCAGGTGAAGTCAGAGGCTCTGTCGGAAGATGAATAACTTTGACCTCATTAGTGATCACTCCAAACGACATGATTCTAATTGGATATGTCATTCAGTCAGTTAAGTGCCATGCGTGATACACACTTTGGGCAATCATGTCACGAAAGAGACATAAACTGACTGGGCAGAAGATTAACCCGCTGTAGGTTGCCATTGATTTCTGCGGTAGACTGGTTGGCATCCAAGGTTATAGAACATAATCTGCCCTGTTATTTAACCCATAACTGAAGGGAAGAGACGGATTAATACCTTTCTTAATGGTTCTTGTGCGTAAGTGAATGCAACGAATTCAACTTTCGTTGCATTCACTTACGCACAAATATGTAATTCAACTGTTTCGAAATCGACTGCACCTTCCTCAAATCGATACTCAAATACTCTGAAGAATTCCTATTAAAGCTTCTAGCAATAATTCCAGTCAGTACTGCATGCCATTCTAAGTTTCTGGCGGTGTAACTTGCGTCATGGTTCGCTTTTTCTCACAGACTGTGCCAAATTGACTCAACTATTCTGTGAGGTTGACACAATTAAAAAACATGTAACATGCATATAAACAATTTTAATGTATAAAATGGAGAAAATGTACCCATCACACCCTGTAGAACTTGCAAACCGTAGTAACAGTTTCGTGAAGACTGAGATTGGTCTCTTGCAATTTAATAACACATTATCCACTGAACCGGATTACTAAATATCTGATATGTGATGGTCAACCTGTAATAACAACATGCCGAATCCCTTCGAGACGTAGGCGATCATAGTGTTCCACAAATTCCCTTCCTTTTTAGCACTTAATAAAAAGTGTCCGTGTAGTATCTTTCCTAATTCCTGTTCTGTCAGCTATTTACACAATTTTGTTATGTGTGTTATCATTTGGTTTCCTATTTCCCTATTCCTCTCAGTATATCCTGCAAGTATCAAATAATCCAAGGATTCTTTCTTCATTATTTACCTAAGAAATTTCAACACCTTCTTTCTGTTTCACAGTACAAGTGTCCATTTTATTTCCATTTTCTCTAAAACGTAGTTTGGTATGGTATTCTTAACAACTTTCTGTAGAGCCAGATCTCTATTGCATTTTCTTCATCTGTTATTAATTTTTTCAACATTCCCTGCCATAGAGGAGGAATGACATTACATATGTTCATTCTTTTGTCACATATCAATTTCCTTTTCATTCTTGCTAACAAAGTTTTCGCGTTTCTGAATACCTTGTTCTGTATTTGGAAGGCATCTGTCGATATTACAATGCATCTTTTGATTTCAGTGTTGCGTCTTCCGACCTCTGCAAAAACACTTTCTAGATGTTGAATTTGTTTTACTTGCTTATCTTAGCATTTCCAATTCGGAATTTCTTAAGTCGGGCTCTTCTTTTTGCTGACAACCAGACATTTTGTCGTCTTACAATAGATGTTCAGTCTCTTTGGGCGTGCTGAAGATGATTCAAGTCTGTATTTTGAAGGAGGGTATTTATTTCTCTTATGAATATTCACTCAATACAAAATCAAAATGGAACTCAAGATCGAATATTACTCAATGTGGTTACTTTTTTAATCAAAATTATCCAATGAAAGACAGTAAAGACACTGAGACAATGGGTTACTCGGTATAGAAGAACAGAAAACAGAAACATTACTAAGAAGTAGGAACAATATGAGAATAATCAATAAAACAGTAGGTAGCGATTGACATTGCACTTAAATTTCTGAAGGGTAAAGTTAACTAGATATGTTTTTTACTGCCACTGTTGTGCAGGGGTTACATAGGATGAACGTTATGAAAAGTGAGAGGTTGCAGGGGGTGACAGGGAGAGAGTAAGAGAGGGAACAGATTACTGATGAGAGTGGGGTGGACTAAGAGGAAAGTTATGAGGAGTGAGAGGTTGCAGGGGGTGTCAGGAAGAGAGTAGGAGAGGGAAGAGAATAATGATGAGAGTGGGTTGGATGTAGAAAAGCGTTAGAGAGAGGATGTATGTTAGTGAGACAGGAGATGACTATTGACTTTACATTTAAATTCTTGGAGATTGTAACTGTCAGGAAAGCAAGTCTGTGAAAGAGAATTCCACTGGCGGGAAATGCGAGAAATAAAGCTGATGGAGTAGAATTTGCGCATACAATTTATTGGCTTCACAGTAACAGGGTGGCACCTAGTTGCTAATCTTCTGGCTCGAGGAAATTCATATATAAGAGGTACCAGTGAGCTAAGTTCATCGAAGCATAAGCCGTGAAAGTATTTGTAGAAGAGACACAGGGAAGCCACACTGCGTCGGTGAGAAAGCGGCTGTATCCTAGCTGCTAAGTCGGGATCGATCACATTACAGATTCTCCGTCGGATTCGGTCGAGAACACCTAAGTGGATAGCAGGAGCACCGGAACAGATGTGGCAGCAATACTCAATGCACGGGCGGATGGTAGACATGTATATGTGCAGGATTGTTTGGAGGGAAAAACTTCCTGGCCCTACGTTGGAGTCGGAAATGAAGTTCACAACAGAGAAGTGAGAGAAAATAAACTGTTAGCATATATCTAGACACTTCAACTGTAAACTGATGAGACTTTTTCTAATATAGTCAGTCAGTCAGTTAAGTGCAATACGTGAAACACGCTTGGGCGATCATGTCTCGAAAGAGACATGACTGACTGGGCAGAAGATTATCCCGCAGTAGGTTGCCATTGCTTTCTGTGGTAGACTGGTTGCCAGAACCCAATCTGTCCTGTTATTTAATCCATAACTGGAGGGAAGAGACGGATTAATACCTTTCCCAAGGGTATTTGCGCGTAAGTGAGTACAATGAATTTAACTGGAATTCGAACTCGGCTCCCCGATTTCTCGTTCCGAGCCGATATCCACTGCACCACAACGCACATCTAATATAGTACTGCGCTTAAATTCTTTCTCAGGACAGCAGTAGGATTCGAAAAGAGTTGGGAGTGTTTCATGAGGATTACGAAGCTTTTTAGAGTAATCAGTAGTGATAGCGAGGTTATGACTCCAAATTCTCACAGGAACTCATACTCAACACGGAGGCCTACATCAAATGCCCTGAAAAAAGTAGTGGTTCTTGGGTCATGAGGGTCGCTGCTGTAAGTTCTTATTTCAGAACTCTGCACCACACCAGACAGGCAGAACAATCCAGTTATAGCTGTCATAATTTCTGCAACCTTATCATCCTTCAACTCTGGCCACTTCACTTCCCACATTGCAATCCCCTTAATTGAGGCGCAAAACTGAGCGAGAGACCAACAAAAGACTCTGAAACACCAAAAAGTATACTGAAACAATTATGACAGCATTCATCAATTTAAACAAGGGGTCCATTCGGAAGAGATGCGGGTGATTCCGAAATTATCTCGGAACCGGGTTTGAAGCCAATATCGCTTTTATTGAATAAATGTACCCATTTAGTATTGCAAAATATTGTTTTTTGTAATTTTGGTAACTATAACTGTTAAAATGAGAAGTCAATACTATTCTAATTTCTGCGTAATTTGGTCATTTTATCCATCGCATTCTGTATTTGCTGCATTAGTTTTTTATTATCCCTTCCAAACATTTCTCCGTATCTTCTGAGCATTTTTATTATAAAATCCTGACATGTAACCCCCGCCCTTAATTTCAATGAATGCAAGAAGCAAAACCGCAATGCCTTCTCCATCACAAAGATAGGATGAAATGGTTACCTTTCTCGGTTAAAGACCGTCATTCACATCGTATTCATTTGCTGTGATGTAATTTTAATTCGTGCTGTTTTCCCACGAGCCGTTGCTTTGCGGGGTTGTACTCTAAAGAGACTGCTTCCATGATTACTGCAAACTTAACCTGTTCAAGTTTCGAGTTAACCGTTATCAACTCCACATATATTCATAATGTGTGCCTCTTACTCTGTAATCATATATCTTGATTGACCTGTGGGCCTAGTACAGGGTGAACACCATTCGTATCTACATTGAATAATATTAACACATCTGACTTGGTGCTTCTGCTGTGTATTTAGAGATTCTTGATAAAATCCAGAGAAGGATTTGCAATATTATGTGCAGATTGACCTGGAATCCCAGCTACAATCATTTTACTACCGTCGTAACGAATCGTCCCTGTGTCTTTCTATAAATACTTTCATGGCAATTGTTCTGATGAGCTTTCTTCTAAAGTACATAGACTTTATGAATTTAACCGCAGTATTAGATTGGCGACGAGATTTATTTAAATAGCTAGGCGTAATCATAAGTCCTTCTTTAACAGTTACTTTTTTCGCATTTCTCGTTTGTGGAACTTTCCTTGCTTTTCAGTCTACTTTTATCTTCAAATATTTAAATTCAGTGTCAATTGTTGTTACCTATCCTCTTCTTTCATTGGCCTTCCTTCTTAATAATATTTTTTCTGAAATCCGCTTAAACTACGTTTTGCGGTTTTATTGCCTCACTTAGTTTTGGATGATTTCTTTTTTTCATTTCGTTCCTTTTCACTTATTACGGGAAATCTTCATTGTGCTTCAACGATATCATCAGAGGAAAAGTACTTTTTTGCAAATGTGAATAACCTCTAATAAGAATGAAATTTAATATTGCCTGATTAAAATATAAGTATTTACATAATCTTTCTACTTCATTGATGTCCTATGTCTCTTAAAGACGTGGGCGATTGCAGCTATACAACTTACTGTAATATGTACTTTAAATCATATGATTGATACATAAGGCAACATTCCACTTCCGAGATTTCTCCCTCTGCACACTCACACAAACATTTACACACTTACGTACATATATATATATTTTAATATATACTGTTAAATATATAAGAGACAATGAATGTCTATTATGTTTAATCAAGAGCCGTTCTAAACGTCGTATTTTGGCTTTAATTTCAGTTGAAAATGAAGACAAAAATTCCCAAAATTTGGTTATCTTTTTATTAATTTGATTCTAAGCTTTAGGCTCATATGAGCCATCATCAGAGAGGTCACCAAGACGGTAATAACTCATTACATTGTATTTGAATACATGATTCTGCTGTAATTTCGCGCTATCACGCCGTGTGAAGTCATAGAACTGCACTGCAAATTTGCGAACTGCGTTTGTTATTTTTGGTAACTATTACCGTTGCCTTTTTTTTCTTTCTTTTTTTTAATCATATCACCCCGAGCATAGGTGTGAGCGGAGTTTTATGTCAACACAAAATAAAATCGTCTCTGATGATGGATATTATTGTATTACTGTCTTAATAACCTCTCTGAAGATAGTTCATGTGAGCCGAAAGCTTAGAACCAAATTAATAAAAAATTATCCAAATGTTGGAGAATTTTTGTCTTTATTTTCAACTTAAATTAAAGCCAAAATACTACGTTTAGAACGGCTCATGTTTATAAAATTATTTGCTGCCTCGATACACTACACACACACACACACATATATATATATATATATATATATATATATATAGACAGCGAAATCGGTTGCTTTACTTTTTATTACTATTTCATAACGTGTAACATCAAGCTACACACTTATTTCTTTAATATATATATATATATATATATATATATATATATATATATTTCTCTCTGTGTGTGCGTGTGTATGTGTGTATGTTTATGTGTATCTATGTATGGACGTACAAATGACAAAGCTACAACGTGGAGAACACAGTGTGCACATATTTTTGATTATTGTTGGTATTAACTGCATGGCTCGGTCTTTATTTAGGTATCAGTGTTATTGTAAGGATTTGTATTCCATTGTTATAAATTGGAACTATATAAAAGGTTAGTTAAGCGCATGCGTGCACAAGTACATTTCAGGTCTGTGTCAGTCTGCCTTTTAATCTGTTACGTTTCTCAATAGCCTACTCATTTCAGCGTTAAACGATTTATGTATAACTTCACGTAGCGTGCACGTGAACAAAAAAAAACAGATACATATATATGTGTTTGTATATATGTGTGAGCCTGTGTGTGTATGTGTGCGTGTAATTAAATAACAAATATACAAACAGGGGAAAGAACTGTGTATTCTTTTGCAAACTATCAACATGGAAAAGAAAAATACAAACAAAAATAATGTTTACATTAGAGAATGTCTTAAAAATAACAATTCCAATATTATATAAAATACAATGCAAATAAAAAAGGTAAATTTTAGAAAGCCGTTGTAAAACAAGGGAGTATCCATTTTTAAGTAAACCTTTCTCCATAGGATACAGTATATATCAGTGGGTATAAAACAAAAAATAAATATCAGGTTAATTATAGTTCAGTTTGACTATTGTAAATGACGTCACCTTTAAGTTATTCGAAATTAGTCCCAACTAAAGAGGGCGCGTCGCGTCCGAATTTAATTGGAGTAGATAGACTAAACTATCGTCCGGTTCACACTCCACCCACATCTATTGAACAGGTGAAGAGGCTCATCCCTTGTTTCCTGTTTAGGATGTGGTTTCCGGCTTTCTCTTTTCCATTCTTTTTACCCTTACGTAGCCCCCTGCGCATCAGTGGCGTTACCGCCTTGCTTGGGGTGATATGATTAAAAAAAAAAAAAGTCAAACAGTTCCATAAACAAACTAAAGACGTAATTTTTTATAAAGATACTAATGATTTTCGGCAGTACCATTATTGAAGATACAGAAATTTTGATGTTATACTGTTTACAATTCTGACATAAAACATCTTTGAAATTTGGGAACGTATTGAACGGACCAACCCTTTTGTATAGTCCAAATAAACTTGTTAAAAAAACCTTACTCTCTAAATACAACATATATATATATATATATATATATATATATATATATATATATATATAGGTAAAGAATTCGGTTCTGTAAACGTAGGAGATAATCCGAAAAGATATTTTTAATGTAAATTGTTAATGAGATAGATGCATACAGAGACCTCAATGGGCAATAGCCAAAGATATATGATAATAAAAGAGAATATATATATAATATTGAGAAAAATGTGAGAAAATGGAAAAAGTAATTTCTCTGACTAAATAAGTTTTTTATTTTATCGGTGGAATATATATATATATATATATTGTTAAATACAACAGACTATGAATTTCTATTATGTTTAATCATGACCCATTCTAAACATCGTATTTTGGCTTTAATTTCAGGTGAACATGAAGACAAAAATTGTCCAACATTTGGAAATTTTTATTTTGCTGGTTCTAAGCTTTCGGCTCAATTGTGCCATCTTTAGAACGGTTACATTATCTTGTGTTGACATAAAACATTACTATGCGACGATAACAATCAGCGAATAGCATACGCTGGTCTTTAATTTGTAATGCGCTTATATGATTTAACACCACGTGAGAGTCCAATATGTTAGCAATAGAACCATATGTCTAAATGCAATATAACATGTCGTGACTAAATTGAGATATGATTTTATTGAGCATGTGCTATTTTAATTTAATGCAGATGGCTTACAATATCTGAAGGTTTTTTTTTACTGTGTGTATGTGTGAGTATTATTGCGTTATGGAAAAAATGTCTAATATTACATACATGGCCATGTTTTTCAAAGAAATGTTGTTTAATTGAATAATAAGAAAGGTGGCAGGTAATTCTACGGGAGAGCGTGGTTGTAATAAAATCAATATATGTATTGGATTTATTAGTAGTATCTCTAAATGGACATATAAGTTGATACACTACATTGGTTTTCTGTATAGAATTTAGTTGTGTTTTTGTATTGTAATTAAAGACTATGAGATCAATTGTTATAATATTTCATAATATATATGAGCTTAATTTGTTTATTATTATTAATTGGTTTAACATTTCTCCCATTATGTTTTTGAGTGTTGTTTTATCATGTTTGTAATTGTTATGCATTTGGTTGCAATAGTATATGTTAATAGTGTTATGTTTATTTGGCGTACACTATTATTATTAATATTATCAATATTGTTAGATGTATTATTAAGTTAATTGCGATACATTTTAATTAGTTGATCAATGACGGACTTAGAAAATCCATTGTTGACAAGTGTTTATTTAAGGTTGTGTAACTGTTTATAGAATATGGCTTTGGAAAAGGATATTATTTGTATGCGTTAAATTAAGTTTTTATAACAGGTAATTTATATCTTTAAGGACATTCACTGTTGCAATTAGGAAGACACAACTTTATGCTATGTATACAAGTATAGAACGCAGTGACAAAAAATCTTGGTCATAATTATATACTGAGAAGCTATACAGGGACGTGAAATACATATATAAAATGCAAGATGTTTGTGTGTGTGTCTGTCTGTCTGTCTGTCTGTCTGTATGCCCTTTATACAAATCCAAAATTTTTATCTGATTCTCACCAAACTTCACACATATATTTTTTAGGCTCCAGTCAGGTTATGGGCTACTTATTTTTTTCCGATTTACTCCCGATATCGAAAATTGAATACCCGATATCCGATCAGGTCTGATTAAGATCAGGATTTAACTAACTTGGTAAAATCATAGTTTTTAGTCTCAATCATTAGCAGGTCTTCTCAGACGATTCATTTTCCAATATATTGGAAATCGACATCCCTGATATTCTATCGAATCTGATCAAAAACCGATATTCAGCCATTAATATGGCTCATTTTCTCCAATTTTACTCCCGATAAGTACGATAAGTTTGCACGGACTTATTTAGGTTAATTTATCTTTGGATGAATTATTTGACTCCGCTACTTGATATCTAATTGATATCTCGATATCCTCTCGGGTCTGATCAAAATCAGATTTTTAGCTCTTTAATTTTGTTTTTTGTTTCGGGTTTTGCTCTAAGTAGATGTAATTGTAGTTCTTAGTCTCCGCCATGATACCATTTACTCAGAGGACTTATTTAGCCTTCAAAATTCATTTTGCGACGGAAAACTTATTTGACATCGATACCAGAAATCAAAATTTGACTTACATTCATTCATTTTTCTTTCAATCTACGGTTTTGCTTTGAATGGAAACAGCTATTGCTTTTTAGTTTTTCGTGCCAGCATCGAAAGTTTCGAGCTCCAGAACCATGGATTAGTTTTAAAGCTTTCATTGCACCCGAGCAACGCCGGGCTATACTGCTAGTATTATAACAAAAATTTTAGCGTCCATTCACCTCATCAACCCAATTCAGTTGTCTCGAGGTTTTGTTGGCTCGCTTCAATATTGCTTGTAACATTAGATAGCTTTCCTCCTTGGAAGACGTGTGTAATTGAAGGTCAATTTAAGATCCGATAATAATTTCTTTAAATCATATATATATATATATATATATATATATATATATATATATATATATATATTACAGGCAAACATCTTATAATTAACCCGTAACTGCTTTGTGTAAAAATTAAAACTCCTATTACAAAAGTTTTAAATGTTGTAACTGAAAATGAGATGTTCGTATAATTTTTTTGTATATCACTCATGAGATTTTATGATTTTATTCATTTATTTTTATATTGTCTCAGTTACGAAAAAATTCTAATAACTGAGATAATGTAAAATTTAATAATACATAAAAAAATCAAGGCATCTTAACTATTCCCTCTCATTGATGTAATCATTACATAAAATTTTTCAATTGGAGTAGATAGACTAAACTATCGCCCGGTTCACACTCTACCCACGTCTATTGAACAGGTGAAGAGGCTCATCCCTTGTTTCCAATCTTTTCACTCCTATGTAGCCCTCTGCACATCAGTGGTGTTACCGGGGTGATATGATTAAAAAAAATAAATATAAGAGGGGTACCTATGAAATTAAAATTTATAACATTATTATAATGAATGTAATGATTATATACATATTTCAATGTGTTAAAGTTTTTGCTTTATTTTTATACCAATTGTTATGATATGGCATTTTTGAAAATTTAAATTTTTCTTGTTTTAATTATATAACCATGAACTCTTTATAATTTATTTAAAATAGTTCACTAAAAATAGAAGTTTTTAAAAAAATGGTACACAAATTATATCAGACTTTCGTGAAATTTTCTGTGGGCCGATTGCCATTAGGGGAAACAGCTCTTAAAACTCGTGATTGTTATTTCATATATGTTCATCCATATATTAGAAAAAATATTTTATGCACATTCGACAACAATGTATTTTTAAACACTGGTGTGCTGCCGATTATAATAAGCTTACAACTTTATAAACTTTTAAAGATAGATCTACTTAATAAAACTTTTTTCTGAAATGCATGCATTGGAAATTAATTTTTAAATACTTAACAACTTTAAGTTAACATTTTATAAAACATTTTTAACAAATGAAAAAGAAATATTTTTAAAATCATCTTCCATCTGAATAAATTTGGATTAAGGTAATATTATCATTAACATATATTAGTCTTAAAACGCAAGTATTTCTTTCTAATTAAATATTGTCATAGTTTTATTGAATTTTGCATTTTAAAATTCGGAACTGATTTTCGTTAATTGGTGGTTCGAATTAAATAAAAACGTATAATTAAAATTGTTCAAAGACTTCTGTTTCTAACTAATATAATCAATAAAATGCATGCAGTTGAATTTCTCGCGTGTTCATGAAATCAATGTGGGTAACAGAACGAAAAACGAAAATTACCACGATTTTCTAAAACAAAAACTATCTAAATAAGTAATTTTTTTTCAGTAATTTGTGAATAAGTTCTGTATGTCTTATTAAAATTCTACCATCATTTGATTTTTGCAAAAATGTCCAACTCGGTGAATTTTTCACCGGTAAAAAGGCGCTTAAATCTTAATTGCAACTACTGTTTCTACTGCTCACGAAAAAATGTATATTTTAATCAAAATTTTGAACTTGCTAGAAAACATTAAATCATTTATTAAAATAATAAAAAATTAATTTGGTCTAATAACATCTCCGATGGTCATTCGTGCCGCCTAGGTACGAATTTACACGAGATACTAGATTAGCAATTAGGTCCCACCCTTTTACAGTGAAACAGATAAGATGTTACCGTAATTTCTACTCCAAAAGTTTCTTTTCTCGCGCTTCCTGTCTGTGGAATTCCCTTCCACATGCCTGATTCCCCGACAGCTACAATCTCCAGGAGTTTAAGTGTAAGGTCGATAGACACCTCTTAACACACTAACTTGCATCTATTCTCTCAAACACTCTCACTATCTAACCAACCCTCATTCTCGGTATCCTTACCCGTCTATCACCCTCCTTCTGAAATTTTCTATATCTAATCATTCTTTCTCATCACTTCCCCGCCCCTCTGTAACCCCCTGCGCAATAGTGGCAGTGGAATGCCTTGCTCGTGGTGAAACGATATATATATATATATATATATATATATATATATATATATATATATATATCTGTTCGGGCATTCTCGACAAAATATAAAGGAACATCTGCAATGTAATTGATCCCAACCTGGCAGCTCGACTCCAGTCACTTTCTCACCGATGCGATGTAGATTCCCTCTGTCTCTTCCACAAATATTTTCAAGGTTTCTGCTCCGACCTGCTTAGCTATCTGGTACCTCCTCTACACGAATTTACTCGGGTAACTGTATTAGCAACAAGGTCCCATCATTTTAACGTAAATATTGTTAAATATAACATTCTCTTCTACTATAATAGTTTCTTTTCTCACACCTTCCGTTTGTGGAACACCTTTCCGCATGCATGCTTCTCTGATAGCAAACTTGTCAAAGAGTTTAAATGCAACGTCAATTGTCATTTTTATCTCCCTTCCTTCTTTTATCAGTTCCACTACACCCACTATATCTTGTTCTCTCTTTTTACTCTACTCTCACGTAACTCTCTTCACACCAGTATTACCATCCTTCTCTTGCCCATTCTCTGACGCCCTGTAACGTGTTCTTCTTTCTATTCACTTTCTTCTTATGTAACCTCTCGCTCTCCTCATAAGGTCAGTCAGTTAAGTGCCATACGTGATACACGATTGGGCGACCATGTCTCGAAAGAGACATGACTGACTGGGCAGAAGATTATCCCGCATTAAGTTGCCATTGCTTTCTGCAGTAGACTGGTTACCGACCAAGGCTAGGGAACCCAATCTGTCCTGTTATTTAACCCATAACTGGAGAAAGCTTAAACAACGAGACAGAAAAACTCATAAGTAAACTAAATGAAAACTTTCCTACTGTTTTCTCGTCAGGTTTAGGACCATGTATCAAGATGGAAGTAAAATTCCAATTGAAAGAAAAAGCTCAGGCGGTATTTAAACAGAAAAGAAATATGCCATTTGCCTGTATTGAATTGATAGATATGGAATTAGATAGACTTGAGAAAACCGGTGTACTTGAAGAAGTTCAGTATAGCGAATGGGCGACACCGACAGTATACGTAAAATGAAGTCGACAAGTTATTGCCCAAAAAGTCAAAGTTTGACCGAGAAAGATTTACTCACATGAAAAAATACAACCTAGGTGAAAAAATTTATTTCAAATTCTGCAGATAGAACAAGTCGTTCTGGGAAATTGGAATAATTGACAAGCGGATCGGTAACATGATGAACCTGGTAAATGGAGAAACATTTACGAGCAAGAAGCATATTAACCAAATCAGAAGACGCTTTTCGGACGTGGTTGACAGCGGTCCCACGGAAGAAACGTCGATGAAGGTAATGTATGACACATTCGGACTATCAACACTAACAACAATTTTACCAGAAGTACGCTGATCCAAAAGAAAAAGAAATGAAACGGATCAATTACAAGTGGATCCAAAACGTAGAAGATATACTACGTTTTTGCTGAGAAAGTGAAGTTTTTTTTTTCGTCATTCATATTGCCTGTAAAAAAATAAATAAAGTTTTACCCCTGCAGAGTAAAATTTAATACTAAGGAGTCAGTTTTCGGTAGAAAATTACCAAGTTCCTAAAATTTTGGGTATGTTAAGTCGATTAGAAACCGACATAGCACGATTATAACCTTCAGTGCGAAAACTACCCCACAACAACAAATATTAAATCCCAATTGAAAGAAACAAGATTTTAAGAAGTTGAGAAAACTAAGCATAAGGTAAGGAGGCATCTGCTCGTTACTGCGAACATAAAATTCCAGTAATCTTCACACGAAGGGTGCATATGTTTGGCCTCAGAAGCAAACTTTCGAAAGAGGATTAAATACTGAATGGATGTGTACTATAGATTTCTTATTTTTTTATAGAACCAGTCCCAATCATTTTTGATCAGACATGTGTATATATATGTTAATTAATATACATATTAATTTTCGTATATTGTACAACTCGGAATTTCATGCAATATCTAATCATCAAGTCCATATTATGATCCAGACTACGTTCAAAATATACACCTAATGATTGCATAGTGCACGAAACTTCGAGTAATGCTGTAGACGTAGGATAATATGCATATTTATATTATCTACTTAATAGGTAAGCAATGTTTGAGTAATATTTTATTAACACCTAAATATTTATATATGTGCGTGTACTTGCATATATACCCATATGTATACTTATTGATATCCATATCCATCTATATCCAGGAAACAGAGAAAAATACACACAAAACATTCTTTATAAATAATAAATACGTGAACATCACAACCCTTTCTAAACATATGTAAGAAATTTATTGAGAACTCTGGAAGAATGGCAGATTTTGAAAAATAGTATCTATTCTGGTATCTACGCATCGTTCATTCAGCAATGAATTAGAACACTCTCAGCTATTGGGCTTGTATAATGATAATATACACGTTAAAAAGTCTACCTCCTTCTACCGACCGCCCGTAGCGCAGAGGTAGAATCGCCAAACTGACGCCAATTCGGTCGGGTTTCAATCCTGGGTAAAAAGCAATCGCCTGTCTAACCGTACTGATGAGCTGTGATACAGCAAAACAGATCTGTCTGCGGATGACTATATATATATATATATATATATATATATATATATATATATATATATGAGATGAGATAGTATTTATACTATTTACATTATTCGGACTATTGACCTCATTTTTGTGACCATTTGTACGACGTTTTGACCGTTGTACGCTCCGGCTTTCTTCAGGTGCTATGAATTTTGAGCCTAACTTTTTATTACGATCACTGAGGTGTACCATTCTCATTTCTTTTTGCGAAGCCGCTTTGGTAGCCATTAGTTATCTCCCTCTAACCCGACTCTAAGTTACTTTTTCACATCTAGTGTAGCCTTTTAATGAGCTCACAATTATTTGGGTCAAGTCATTTGAACTAACCAATGTCTATATCATGTGTTCTTAAGGACAAGAACGATTGAATTTCTTGGACTGTTAAATCTAATCATCGTGTAAAGGGTTTGGTTCGAAATTCCTACCACATGAAGAAGGCCGTGGAGTAAAACGGCCGAAACATCGTACAAATGGCAACAAAGATTAGAACAATAGTCCCAATATGTAAATAGTATATATATATATATGTGTGTGTGTGTGTGTGTGTGTGTGTGTGTGTGTGTGTGTCTGTGTGTGTGTGTCTGTGTGGCGATAGATAGATAGATAGATAGATAGATATTCTGATGAAAAAAAAAACATTGCAATAATCTTAATAGGATTTTCCATTTATTTTGGATTAAATCTACATCAGATTTTACTGTATAAAATGACTACATATATCAATTACTATTTGCACATATTTCTAAACAAGGGTCTATCAACAAAGCTCAGATCCCGGATTAATGCCGTTAATATCCCCATCGTAGTTTAACACAAGCACGTAATCTATAACACATGTCAGTTTGCATCATACGGTGTATTATTCCACGCCTTTCCACTTGCC
Source organism: Ascarosepion bandense (assembly GCA_037127315.1). Lineage (NCBI taxonomy): Eukaryota > Metazoa > Mollusca > Cephalopoda > Sepiida > Sepiidae > Ascarosepion > Ascarosepion bandense. The sequence goes on from JBBBDQ010001207.1 coordinate 899,385, forward strand.
GACGTAATGCAGCAAGAAGTAATTAATGTCAGAAGTCATTATTATATGTTTAAGATTAATGTTTGGAAACTTAGTGTGGTTTCTGTATGTATAAAGGTTTTGTCCGTGTACTTTCCAGCATTCTTCAGCACTTGTTGGCACATTGATCATATAGCAATCAAGATCGTTTTCTTAAACGGAATGGAAAGTCGTATAAACAGCATGTTTTTTTTTTTATAGGGAAAGCTGGACGTGTTTCTCATCGTTCCAGCATACAACATAATTCTTAACCTGAATCTTAAACATATAATAATGATTTCAGACATTAATTACTTCATGCTGTATTGTGTCGACAAGTGGATAGGCGTGGAATAATGCAACGTGGGATGCAAATTGACATGTCTAATAAATTCAGGCCTGTGTAAAACACATTGAGAATATTAACAGTATTAAGACGGGATCTGAACTTTAGTGATAGCCACTTATTTTTAAATATGTGCAAATATTAATTGATATATGTGGTCATTGAATCTACGTATGGCATTTGTGGATTTAAAATTAAATAAATAAAAACTCATATCTAAACTTATTTATAAATGGAAATTTGTCTTTGTGTGTGTGTCTGTGTGTGTGTGACTCCGAAACAGCTGAACCGATTGTCTTGAAAATTTACACAGTTGTACTATAAGCGTCTGCGAGTGTTCTGAGCTAGGTTTTGTGTCGAGGTACCCCCGGTAAATATCGAAAATTGATAATCGAAGGAGTGGCCCGATTTTAATAAAATTTGATACATTCATAGACAAAGACATCAGAAATGATATTCAGAATGTTCAAGGTTGCAGTTCTCACAATAGTGCAGAAAATTTGATATCGATACCAGGAAATCAAAATTTAACTTACATCCTTTTATTTTTCTTTCAGTCGACAGTTTCGCTTTAACTGGAGGCAACTACTTTTTTTTTAGTCTTTTGTGCCAACGTCCAAAGAATTTGAGCTCCAGGACCATGGATTAGTTTTAAAGCTTTCATTACACCCAAGCAACGCCGGGCTATGCTGCTAGTTAAAGATATTGCAATGTTATTTTCCAGTAATAAACCAACCTAACCCCCCTCTCTCTCTCTCTCTCTTTCTCTCCCTCTCTTTGTATATATATATATATATATATATATATATATATATATATATATACCTTCAGTACATGGTGTTCCCAGAAACCATATATATTACCTCATTTCTGTTCCTTCATGTCTCTTCTTCATCTGTGATGATTGTTCAACATTCACTGCCACATATTATCACTGAGATTACGTAGAAGTTCAGTAATATTTTCTTTGTTTCTAATGAGTGTTTCCTGTTACTTAATACTATGTTTAGCTTTTGGAAGGCATTTTTCACAATCCCAAGGCCCCTTGAGTTCTCTGTCATAACAATTCTCAGATATTAAAATCGTTGTAAATGTTTCATTTCGGTATCTCTAATTGGTAAGGCTTACGGCCATATCACGTTCAAACACCGGTTACCACGCTATCAGCGAAGGTAAGCAACATCGAGCCAGGTTAGTATCAAGATGTGTGACTGCTTATGAGTATCAAGTGCTTTAAGGTTAGATGTGCGGTGAGTGTAATCGATAATGGCACGGAATTGTCAATCGTATAGCAAGTTCTAATTATATCTGGGTTCACTTACGTGCAAATAAACTTGGGTAATATATGAAGTTACCTCTTTTTCTCCAACTATTGATCCAATAGTAAGTCTAGCATTACTAAATCATTATTATTAAAATATATATATATATATATATATATATATATAAAGGGCTCTGAAATGTGATATAATGTGAAGCAAGCAAATCTCACGAGATCAATTACGGCTGTAGTTCGATCCTCATTGGGTACACTATACTTTCAGCCACGTTCTTCATCTAAGCTATGCTTAGAAAATAACTGTTGTTATCTATAAAATCCTTGCACGCTAAAAAGCGATCTTTCAAATAATCTTTAAAGTTTGAGAAAATGTTGAAAACGAGTCAAACAAATCCAACTAATTTGCATTAGATTTCTACTCCTTAATAAAGTTAAATATTGAGAGAAAATAATTCTTCTTCTATGTGCCCTGTTCTTTCAGAACGTAGGCTATCATGGCTTTCTACGTCTTCCTATCCCTGGTGGTTCTTAGCACGCTTTCTCCTGTTACACCATGCAACCCTCTTTCTGTCATTCAATTGATTACGTTCTTCAAATATGTTATCAACTGCTTTCCTCCGTCTCTTTTTCCCTCTATCTACCCTGTTAGCATCAGGTTCTCCATTCGCTCTTTCCTCATTGCATGTCCCAGGAACTTTAACTGTCTCTTCTTGATGCTCAATACTAATTTCCCTTTCGTTTCCATCCTTTCCAAAAGCTCATCATTGCTCACGGGCTAGATCCATGATATCGGCAGCATCCTTCTGTAGAACCACATTTCAGTTGCTTCAAGTTTTCCTTCTTCTTTGATGATGTCCAACACTCACTACCATATTGAAGAAACGACATCACATAGCAATGCAGTACTCTTTTCTTTGTTTCTAGCGAAACAGTCCTGTTTCTTAATACTTTACTCAACTTCTAGAATTCTTCCTTCGCCATGCCAATTTGTACTCGGATCTCTGTGTCGCACTTTCCTTCTTCTGTTATAACACTTCCAGGTATTTAAGTTTTTGAACCTGCTTGATTTTAATATCACCGACCTGTATTTGGCATACTAGGCTGTATTTTTTTACTGTTGACTATGCATTCGGTTTTCTTGCAGTTTATTTGTAGGCCTTTCTTGTCACTCTCTTCAGCTACCTTCTGTAGGAGGTCTTGTAGTTCCCTTTCTGTGTTTGCTATCAGCACTGTATCATATGCGTACTTTAGGTTGTATAAATTGTGGCCTCGGATGACAAATCCAGGCATAACGTCTAGGGTCCTCAAACTATTCTCGCTGTACAAGTTAAACAGATCCGGTAAAAAGACACATCCTTGTTTTACGCCCCTTTTTATCTTTGTATGTCTGCTAAAAATAAGAAAAATAACAAAGGATAATGCTATGCGAGTCAGTTAAGTATCATACGTGATAAACGCTTGGACGATCATGTCTAGAAAGAGACATGACTGAAGGAACAGAATTTTTTTAATGCAGTAGGCTGCCATTATTTTCGTGGTAGACTTGTTGCCACGTAAGGCTCTGAAACTCAAACTGTCTTGCTATCGGGGGGGAAAAGCGACGGATTCATACCTTAAGCAAGTGCTTTTGCGTGCATGTGAATGCAAGGAATTGAACTGAAATTTGAACCCGACACTCTGATTTCTAGTTACGAGTCGATATCTACTGCACCACAACCCATATTGTTATATACACATCCAAAATTACATTCATACATCGTAAAACAACCAATAAATATGTAAGAAATTCTATCAGTGATGATGGAGTGCTTACTGCCCTTCGGCTTGACTTATAGAATTTCGCAGCGCCTGATCTCCCATGATGTTAAATCTTATCACCTATCATCGGCAATAGGTATCTCCCTTGTCGACACGATTAAGAACTGGTTTTTTTTTATTTCTATAACAAGCCTGAAGCTCTCCTATTTTCGATTGGCATAACCCCAACTGATCCGAGATTAAAACTGAACCAGCTGCCGCTTTGAGTCACATTTATGCTGCTTGGCAACTGACCAATTGTTTTCGAGCTGAAGATGCCAAGTGCAAACCGATTAGTATACAACACTGGCTGTAAAAATTAATACAAAATATTTACCATATACTTGTGCATGTTTCTCTACCCGAAATCAATGTATAAGCCTTAGTTGCAATCCCACTTCAGAAGTAAAATGCATGTTCAACGATTAACATCAGTTATACTGAAATACATACAGACAAAATATTTAACTCGTAAGTGATAATTTCTGATTTGAATTCAGATGTCATGGCTAAACAATACGATGATGTTGTATTAGAAAAGCAGACAGGTGAAGAAAGGGCTTTGTTTCATTACTAGTTGCTGCGTTAGAGGAAACGTTTATTCATTATTAAAAAAAACATTTTCAAAAAGTATCTTATATGCATACGTTGTGGTGCAGTGGATATCGGCTTGGAACAAGAAATCGGGGAGCCAAGTTCAAATTCCAGTTGAATTCATTGCATTCACTTACGCGCAAATATTCTTGGGAAAGGTATTAATCCGTCTCTTCCTTCCAGTTATGGCTTAAATAACAGGACAGATTGGGTTCTATAGCCTTGGCTGGCAACCAATCTACCGCAGAAAGCAATGGCAACCTACTGCGGAGTAATCTTCTGCCCAGTCAGTCATGTATCTTTCGAGACATGATCGCCCAAGCGTGTTTCACGTATGACACTAAACTGCCTGATATGTACACGTGTTGGGGGATTTTATAAATCCACAACAAAGAAAAACGCGATAATGATTTTTAAATATAAAAATATTTTTATTTTCGTGTTTTTACAAATAATTTTTCTCAGTGTGTATAAAGTTTCTTGTTTGTAGTTCTAGCTTAAGATATGCGATTTCCTTGGTTGGATACGAGAGAAAAAAGAGGCAAGGTACAAAGTGAGGTGAAAAATGTAAATGTCACGTGGCTTGGTGAGGAAGACGATTAAATATCACGTAGCTTGCTGAGAATGAGTGTATGTGTCACGTAGCTTAGTGTGGAAGAGTGTAAGTGACACGTAGAATAAGTAAAGGAATTTTCCGAAAGCCGCATCATGGTGAATCTTTCGTAGTATATTGCCACGCCTTCCCCTTGCTGATTTTGCCCATCTAAAGATTTCACTTAAATACTCTTTAAAGAAAATCATAAAGCATATTTTTATTGTCGGCAGGAACGCAGCCCATTAGCTGAAAAATGTTAAATATTTATTTTCAAAAGATTAAATTATTAGCCGGAAAGGATGTGCAAATTCTCCGCCTTAGAAACCATTTTATCGCCATTTATTGTTCGACTGTTTTGCTGTTTATTTCGGTCTTCGCTTCACACATGTATATTAACAGTTAGCATCTCAAGAGTAATAAATGAATAAACCGTGTTCAAGTTCCAGCAGAGTTAACTTTTGAGAAAATGCATTTCAGAAAGGTATGTATTCATCCCGTTTTGAACCAGTTATAGGTTAATAGCAAACACTCTGGACTGTATAGCAATCATTCTAGAAATAGGAAAATATTTCTAGAAAATTGTTGGAAACTAAAAAAATGGAAGACGCCTCCATGCAAATCACACAGAAGAGATGTTGAAAGTATTTAAATATCTCGTAAGTGTTTTAACAGAAGAAAGAGAATGCGACACTTATATTGAAAAGCGTATTGGAACAATGAAAATGCCTTAAAAATGTAAGCAAAGAATAAATCAAACAAGATTTTACTAGAAACAAAAAAGAAACTAAACTGTTACTTAAAAACAGTGATCCTATGTGGCAATAAATGCTGAAGAACATTCGCAGATGAAAAAAAGATTTGATGGAATACAAATGTTGTTCTATGGGAACTTTTAGAGAAAAACGACGGAGTTTTAGGAAAAATGGGACCAGGAATTATACTAATACGTAGCATCAGGAAGAGATTATTAAAATTTCTCGGGTAAATAATGAAGATAGCGGGCTTGTAAACAAGACAGATTCAGGGTAAGAGGGACAGAGGAAAGCAAGACATACACTGTGTAGTGAGCTCCAGTATCTTATTTTCTAAGCGCAGATTAGAAGTTGTACAAGATCTAAAATATGGAACAACCAGTGAGGATCAAAATCACTACCCAGTTGTAATGATTCTCGCGAGACAAGCTTCTTATGAATTACACCACGTCGAGGTTCTCAAAGTGAGTTTGAATGAATGGCAGAACTGTGTTTAGTAGATGTAACAAAAAGATAAAATTTATTAAAAGCTACAAAAAACGAGAAAGTATGCAAATCTATGTGAAGTGACACGACATTATAGAAGAGAATATAACCTGGCAGAGTACATAACATTTATGAACAGGATCGTGGATTTCTCCATGTCACCAGAATCTGAATTTCGTTGATGTATATTTTTTTCTTTATAATCATATTGCCCCAAGCAAGGCATTTTACTGCCACCGTTGCCCAGGGGGTTACATACAAGGAAATTTAAAAGAAGAAGTGACAGGTTATAGGGGTTTTCAGGTAGTGAATAAGAGAAGGATGAGAATACAGATGAGAGTGGAGTGTTGCCTCAAGCAAGGCATTTTACTACCACTGTTTTGCAGGGGTTTAAATAGGGGAACACTTATGATATATGTTATAGGGGGTCTCAGTAAGTGCGTAAGAGAAGGATGAGAATACTAATGGGAGTGGACGAAGAAAAGATCATGAGAGAGAGAGGATGCAGTTTAGTGAGATAAGAGATGACTATTGACTTTACATTTAAATTCTTGGAGATTGTACCTGTCGAGAAAGCAAGTAAATTGAAGAATATTCCACAGGCGAGAAGTTCGAGAAAAGACGCTGATGGAGTAGAATTTGCGTTTACAATTTATTGTTTTCACAGTAAAACGGTGGGACCGACTTGCTAATCTTGTGGCTCGAGTAAATTTATATATAGAAGGCAACAGTTATTATTATTATTATTATTATTATTATTATTATTATTATTATTATTCCATCTTAATTATGTAATTGTTCAATCCTGTAACAGATGTAACATATAAATGGGTTGTTCAAATCTTGGGATAAGTTGTTTTGTGATTTTTCGATAATAAAGACGTCTTGCCCGGTTTGAACTGGAATAGTGATCTTACAGTTTCTTTAGAAAGTCTAAAGTGAAATCTACAACATTATGGGTTCTGAATTTCCATTATTTTATCACTTCTATCAATATTTTCAGGGTACTTGTTTTAAAGGGATTTCAACATTGGTACTTCGTCTTCACGAATTTTTATTTAATTCTCGGGTTTTGTGAAAATATTCAAATAAAAGTATGTAAAATGTTCAATCCTGACCTGGTGTCTCGACATCTGGCAGTTGTTATCGATGTGACGTGCAAGGATGACACGCAAATTCGTGAAGCGTTCCATATTTTTTAAAGGATGTGCGTGGTGGTGCATTGGATATCGGCTCGGAACAAGAAATCGGGGAGCCGAGTTCGAATTCCAGCTGAGTTCATTGCATTCATGACACGCAAATACCCTTGGAAAAGATATTAATCCGTCTATTCCTTCCAGTCATGGGTTAAATAACAGTACAGATTGGGTTCTATAGCCTTGGTCGGCAACCAGTCTACCGCAGAAAGCAATGGCAACCTACTGCGGGATAATCTTCTGCCCAGTCAGTCATGTCTCTTTCGAGACATGATCGCCCAAGCGTGTATCACGTATGTCACTCAACTGACTGACTGACGTGCCTTACGTCTGTCTTACCTGAAACTTCTCATTTTTATCTAAAAAAATTATCTTAGCTGTCTAAAACCATAAGATAGTATCATCAATTCATATGACCACCCACGCTGTCTACAACCATAAGATCGTATCAATTCATTTGACCTCCCAAGCTGTCTAAAACCATAAGATAGTATCATCAATTCATTTGACCTCCCAAGCTGTCTAAAACCATAAGATAGTATCATCAATTCACTTGACTTCCCAAGCTGTCTAAAACCATAAGATAGTATCATCAATTCATTTGACCGCCCAAGCTGTCTAAAACCATAAGATACTATCATCAATTCATATGACCACCCAAGCTGTCTAAAACCATAATATAGTATCATCACTTCATTTGACCACCCAAGATGTCTACAACCATAAGATAGTATCATCAATTCATAGGACCACCCAAGCTGTCTATAACCATAAGATAGTATCAATTCATTTGACCACCCAAACTGCCTAAAACCATAAGATAGTATCATCAATTCATTTGACCACCCAAGCTGTCTAAAACCATAAGATAGTATCATCAATTCATTTGACCACCCACATTAATATGAAGACGTGACTAAAAACGGTAAGTTTCTAATCATGGATTAAACTTAATTGGTAGTGCTTTGGATGCCACAGCAGAAATTTTGCTTTACTTACCCCAGGAACCGATTACCTATTTCTCATCACTCATCACTATTTCTCCTCAGTCGTACCAATTTCCTTAAAAAGGATGCATTTTCATTACGTTTGTACAGAAAATCATAGATAGAAATGTGATCTTAAAGTTTTTTTCGCTCAAATTATGTGGTAACCTATAATCGTAAATATTTGAATACCCGAGCTTTACTAATGGCTCATGAATGGTGAATTTTGACAAATTCTGCCAATCCTTTCGTTCTATAATGCTGGTTATTCTCAATCAAAATGTTGATTCCGTTGTTATCTCTTGTGAGGATGGTATCTGCCTAGATGAACCACTTCTGTACAGATTTGACACCTAACGTTCCTTCACCGTACCGTATACAACATGTATCTTTTTTGTTGCTTGCGTGGTATTTTTGCTCTTATGCTAATAAAAACGCATCGTATATCTAAAATGCACCACACGCCAAAAACTATGCATAATAAAACACGTATTAACAAATTTTAGTGACTTCATTCAAATCCGTTAAAAATACTACCTAATCACCAACATGAAAGAGCTCTTTTAAGAAATTAATCCATATGATATTCTACAATACCTGAAGGAAATCAAATTGTATTCCAATATATGCCTTCGATAAAATTATGACAAGAAACACGCATATTCCTGCCTCTAGTAAGTTCACACAAACATGTATCAAAATGCGCATGTACCATTTACACAATTGTGAAAACAGAACAACATGTATCATATTTTATTACTTATATCTCCCCCCAAAATTAGATTTCGGTACTAAATGACCCATAAGGCTTTGATATGCCGTTAAACAAACAAATCAATCACTCCTGACAAGAAAACGAATTAAAAAAAAACATGAATACTAAATAAGTTTTATAGTGAAAGTTGGTGCTACGTACAAGAACCATCCAGATAAAAAGATACAGTTCTTTTGTTACTGGGAGATTATCACAAATATAGAATACAATAATCGGTACTGTATAATTTATTGATTGTGTAGTTTGGGTTGTTTGATAAAGGATGAATTAAATGGTCTTCCCATATAATTTTTTCTACTTCGAAAAAGTTTGATATTAGTCTGACAAAGTCATTTTCTACAGTCTGTGTCTAGCAATTGACTCTTGGAAAGACAACAAATATTTATAAATGTTTTTTTTTTCTCGTAAATATCAATTTTCTTACTTGAAATTCAATTTTCTTACTTTAATTTAACTGGCGCTATGTAACCCTGTACCAATTTCTGCATGGTCGTCGTTATCTTAGGCGACTAAACCAGTTCCCCCAATAGGTTTTTTCACTGAGTATGGTGACAAGCAGGTTTAAAAATGAAAACTTTTCTACTGAAAATTTTGAATTTTTAAAGAACATATATTGTAGTATAACGACTCATCTAGCTCAATGCGGAACACTGAGCTGCGCAGATACGTAGCATCCAGGGTGGTGATAAAAGGACATTGCTGGTCAGAATGCTTCCACACCTGGTCGACGCTTAAGGCCGAAAGTCTCTCCCTCAAGGGAATCAACGAGCATTTGACAAAGTTGAGTTTTAATATTAGAAGACACTGCGGTTTCTTCTGGAGATGGATAGAGTACCTGCCCAAAAAGTGATACTGATAAATGAATACCTTCTAAGGCATATGGTGATGACGTGTTAGGATATTAGGCTGCGAAGACAATGACCACGCTTAAATTTTTATTATTTACTACCGTTTTTGCTGTGCTGAAATTGCTAATTTTTGGAAAAAAAGATCAAATTACGATCTTGAATAATCGCAAAATTTAGGTAATAAAGGTCGTAGAAACCCATCAATTTTCATGTAGGCCAAACAACTTATGTCAGCCACCTGAAATAAACTATTTTTATCAGAAAAAAGTGTTTTTGAGTCAAAATTTTAAATAGAATCACCAAAGTTCAAATTATCACCAAAGTTCAAATTATCTGGCAAACTATATGTAATGCACTGTATCAGTAATAGGCTAATATGTGTAGTAAGTTTAACATGTAAAATTGCAATGTCGATAAATTTCCGGATAATTGCGGTGATGAGATTGATAAGCAAGGAGAACGATTTCATCAGAATATCAAAACAACGGAAGAATGCTACCAGAGACGGTGGAACAAACGAAGGATGGCTGACTACTAATGGAGTATCAAAAGGGACTTAAATAACATTGAATATGGCAGACAATAAAGAAAGAGAAATTGTTTTACCAAATGTTTTATGTTCACGAAGGTTTTATTTCTGCTGTTAGTTTATTAAATGAATTCATGAAAATACTTATTGACCTTGGTATATTCAATCGTATTATTTTTAAAGACATAGGGTCTGATTGTTTTTGAAAAGAGATATTTCTCAATAAACAGACCAATATTTGTTAGTTTAAATAAGAATTACGCGGTTTCTACTATTTTAATTTGAGAACTATTGCCACTGGTTAATATCATATATAGAGAAACTAAATGAAAATATGCTTTTTTCAACAAAACATGAGGCATTTATATACAGCTAAAACGGTAACCAACCAAGAAAAAGTGAAGTTACTTTCAGATTCAGCGCCCTCAAATTAGCTAAAAAAGATATTTGGTGTCTCGACACGATTTCAATTTTTTTTTTTTTTGCTGACAAGTATTATTACTGTTTGATTCATCTTTACTTGTAGGATGCAGACTAAACCTTATATTTTGGGAGCAATCGTTTTTATAGTTTTTTTTTTACTCTTTTCTCTCCTCTTCCATTTCATCAATAAAATTTACCTCTTTCTCTCTCTCTCTCTCTCGCGCTATCTATCTATCTATCTATCTATCTATCTATCTATCTATCTATCTATTACTCTTTTTCAATATATCTATCTATCTATCTATCTATCTATCTATCTATCTATCTATCAATTACTCTTTTTCAATATATCTATCTATCTATCTATCTATCTATCTATCTATCTATCTATCTATCTATCTATCCGTCTAGCCAACACTTTCCTCTTGTTTGTTTATCGATTTTCTTAGGAGGTTTCTTCCACACAAGTGTAATTCAGCTCTTCTTCAGTCTTTTTCTTTTCATTCCAATTGAACAAATACATTACATTTTTCATTTTATTAATTCCTCAGAATTTGTTTGGCGTATAATACTTAAGAAAAAGAAAAACAATCTATTTCTCCCGACGCCCAAAGAAGATGAATCGTCCAAACAAAACGTGGAATCTTAATGACCCCTTCCCAAAGTAATAGACAATATATTACCTTCACTTTACTCAGTTTTATCTTTTTACTTTTGCTTAATACCAGACGCATTTTCTTAGAATTTGCCTCTACATGCTCCTTTCTTGCTCTCCCATTACCCAATCTCATCACTTATTGTTTAAAACCTTTTCTATCCTCAGATGTTTTTATCAAATATATTTCTTTTTTATTTCGACTTCGCTTGCACTGACCGAATTTCTCTTTTTCTTGAGTTGCATACCGTCTTTGCCATAGAATCTTATTTTATTTTACCTACCATCTTGACAAAAGATGGCTGCAAAAGACAAACTAATCCTTCACCTTTTGTTGCTGTAGTCATCTTTCTCGTAAAACCTACTTGTTCTTCTTCTGTGTCTGTCTTTTATCCTCACCTCTGAAATCTATTTCAATATATTTCCAGTATCAGTGAATTTATTTGCCTTGTCTGTAGTTTTTCAATTATAACACCCCGCTTTTCCGCATATTCTTAATGCGCCTTATTTATTTCTCACCCTTTTTATCGATCCATCAGTCTATCTGTATTGTCCACTTTACATCCATTTCACTAGCTAGTTTTACTTTGTTTTCCTGTATTTTACTCACGTGTATTCTCCGATTAGTTTTATTTGACATTACTGTATCAGTTTTCTCTTTTTTTTTCTTCTGCCCATTTTTCTTCTTTTTCCAGATATTGTTTTCAGACTCAGCTTCTCTTTTGTACTTAAATATTTTACTATTTCCTCTCTCATTACATTCATTTTGCTTTCTTTTGCCAACCCATCCTTTTTTTTCCTTTACATATATGTTTTTATTTTTCAGATAACCTCCCTTTTTTTTCACTTTCCTAACATTCCTTTTACCTTATTTTTTATATTTATACTTTTTATCCTTTTTCGTACCTTTTTTCGCGTGATCTTCGTTTTCTTTCTCTCTCATAATGTTCTTTTTCGTTATTTCTCATATTTTTTCTTCCTTTTTCATATATTCGTTATCCTCTTTCGCATAGCCTCTCATTTTTCTCTCTCACTACATTACTTTTTCCCTATTTCTCATATTCACAATTTTTCTTTCTTGCTTATATCCTCCTTCTTTACATAACCTTTTTCTTCATTTTTCATAACCTTCGATTTGTAACTTGCCTCTTTCCTAACATCCCTTATCTAATTTTCTTTTTCATAACTGTCTCACTATTTCTCTCTCCCCTTTATTTTTCTTAATTTCTCTTTTACTCTCAACTTATTCTTCAGTCTATCGATCAATCGATCAATCATGTTAATCTCTTATCTTTTATTTCTATCAGTTATAAGTTCTTTACTCCACACCCATCTGTTTTGTCGTTTTTGTTTTTCTCCAAAAGATTGGACCAGGTCTGAATATGCCCTCCAGATACAATAAACAACAAGTACCACAAGGGGCAAATACGTCAACAAGAACAAGAACAACAACAGAAAAAAAAAGAAAACGAAACCATGACGAGAACTACAACAACAATGACAAGTGCAAACGCCCCGTCGGGAATGACTGGGCTTTATTAGTTCGCTTCGTAGAACTTTACACGTTATTGCAACGAATTAGCTCCCTCAGCTGGTTGCCATGGAAGCATCAAGAGATCCAACCTCCTTGCAGTCATCATGTGAATTTTGTCGGACAAAAAAAAAAAAAAAAATAAGAAAAGAAAAGAATCGTCAAGAAAAGAGAAAAAGTACAATGAAGTAAACCCAGTTGGATGCCATAGGTCAGCCATTTGCAAAGATGGCAACCTCATTATTTGGTTTTGCTGGAATCAAGTTGATATTTGCTATTTGGGAAGTGCAAAGGAAATGCGAACGCTATGGCTATGGTTAAAGTTTTGGAGGTATAAACACAGGAATAAAAAAGGAGGTTAGAAGAATAACTGAATTCTTTATAAGAAAATAGTAAAATTTTCCTAGAAACGAAAATATTTAGCCTTCATGCCATAAGATCAGATGTATATGATTATATCATCCGCCTTAAGTGCTAATATTAATTACCTTTCTTACGTATACTCTATGATCATTAATATATATATATATATATATATATATATATATATATATATATATATATAGTAATGTACAATATAATGCTCTACGTTGTATCGAGCACTCTTTATAAAAGTAAATGCATGAACAGCAGTTAAAAAAACCTACGACTTCCAAAACTTTGTTACAATATATATATATATATATATATATATATATATATATATATATATATACACTTCTTAAACTGGTATATTTGTCCACAGTTATATTTGTTTGGGTGTAGGTTGATACATGGCATATAAGCAATTTACTATTTGAGGGTACGTAAAGGAGTGAATAATTATTTATATTCGAATATATATATGTACATATATTCATCAAATATATATGTGCATCAAGTATATATATAACTGAATTAGCTTTAGTTTCTAGTTATATAATTAAGAAGTTTGTAATATCAGTACAAGAAAATCTCAATTCCAATTTCTGGAAAGATTCTTCTGATACCATAACATGGTTCCAAAACATTCCAAATAAGGAAAAAGCCTCATTTTTACAATTTGATATAATAGACTTTTATCCTTCCATTTCGTACAAGTTATTAGTTAATAGTTTAAACTATGCTAGAAACGTCACAGATATTTCTACAATGAAATGAATATTAATGAAATGAATATTATTTAAACTTCTAGAGAATCTCTACTAGTATATAATGACTCTACCTGGGTTAAAAAAAATTAGCAATAATTTTGATGTCCCAATGGAGGCTTATGATTTAGCTCAAATCGCGGATCTGGTTGGAATATATATATATATATATATATATATATATATATATATATATATATATATATACTCTCGGTAGAATTGTTGATCTACCAGGACGATGGTCTTATGTATATCCCTGACAGTAATGGTCCCCTGACATCAAGAATTTCTAAAAAAGTTATTAGAGCATTTAAAATGCTGAACTTCAAAATCGAAATTTCATCTAATCTTAAGATCCTTAATTTTTAGATATTAGCTTTAACCAATTCAAAAACACTTTTAAACCGTACCAAAAATGTAAGCAATCCCTTATCTATATTAATGTTAACTCTAATCACTCTAAATCTATCATAAAACAAATATCAAAAACAGTGAAAAATATTCGATGGAAATAAAACAATAAAAAATGAAGCCCTAAAAAAGAGTGATTTTAAAGATGAAATATTATACGAAGAAAAATCGAAACGCAAAACTTAAAACAAAACTAAAGTTAGACAAAGAAAAATAATATGGTTCAACCCGCTTTTCTGCAAGTTGTCCGATATAAACATAGGTAAATACTTTTTAAATCTAGTTAGTAAACACTTCCACCAACACCATCTCTTAAGTAAATTGTTCAATAGAAAAACTATTAAAATTAGTTATTCTACTACAAAAACATGCAAAATATAGTTAATCCACATAATAACAAATTACTTAGAGACTTCTTTAACAAACCTTCGGTAGACATGCTTTCCGCTAATTGCATCAATTGTTCAGTTGATGGCAGGTGTTGAAAAAGATATCTATGAAGCCACTATTTGTCCAGTGGAGGACCCCAACAATAAAAGAGTTTATACAAGGATATCTGCAGGTAGTTGGAAGTAGAGACTATAGAACCACAGACAATCTTTCTCCAACCCCTCCTTGAAACATCAAACCGTCCTACCTAAGCAATATTGGAATATTAAAAACGGAGGATTTACCTCACTGGTCAAATGGAGTATTGTGAAATACGCCAATACTCCCAACAGTTTCAGGGATAGGTGCAAATCATGCCGGGAGGAGAAATTAATGATTATAAAATATAATAATCCTAAGGAACTACTAAATCAGCGGAATGAATTAATATTTAAATGCCGAAAAAAATAGATTTAAAATAGTATATATAAATCCTGATTGTGATTTGAATTAGTGTAAATTATATTAATTTACATTAATTTAATTTTTTTAAAACGTGTTTATTTTGAGAAATTCGGGAATGTGCTGTTAATATTTTTTTACAGCAATGGTTGTTTTGTTTTTTTAAATTTTTAAATTTTAAATTTTAATTTTTGAAATCTTTTGTAATCTTTTTACTTTTATAATTATTATATTTATAGAGATTTTTTATGTTTCTTTTTTCCTTGTTTTTTATAGACTGGGTATTATTATTATTATTATTACTATCATTATTTTTATTATTAAAGTTTGGTAGAAATTTTGTTTGATAAACACACACACACAGATATATATATATATATATATATATATATATATATATATATATATATATATATAAATTATGAATTTCTATTTTCTATCATTAAAAGTTTTTATAATTATTTTATTATTATCGTCTATTATTAGAATTATTATGAGTATTTAAAGGGTTTTGGTTTAAGATCATATTTTAATTTTTTATTTAGTTTTTCTTATTAGAATTATTATTTTAGCTTTATTTTAAATAAATTACTACTACTGTTTATATTGTACTTTATGATTTATTTTTCACCGCTAATATTTCCGAGAATAGGTATATTTTAATTTAAGAGGAAATCCCATATCACGTTTCTAATAATGAATATTGATGTAATAGACGTTAGTTTAATATATGAAGTTTATTTTAAGTTATTTTAATCGCCCGGTTCACACTCCACCCACGTCTATTGAACAGGTGAAGAGGCTTATCCCTTGTTTCCTGTTTAGGATGCGGTTTCCGGTTTTTCTCTTTTCTAATCTTCTCACTCTTATGTAGCCCCCTGCACATCAGTGGCGTTACCGCCTTGCTTGGGGTGATATGATAAAAAAAAAAAAAAAAAAATATCGTTCTAAATTTTTTTTATTTCTTTTATTTCCCTCTCCCTCTTTTTATGTTTATCTTTCTAATGTTCCTTTTTTAATGATTTAATTATTTTAACGAAATTTTTTAAAAATTAATATATTTTGGGATACTAGTAAGAGTAGTTATTTTTCAAATTGTATTGATATTATGTTGCACAATTAATTTTGTACCGTAGATATATCCCATTATATTTTAAATTAAATTTCAATGTAAAATTTGACATGTATGTTAATATCATATTACAGCTATATTTTCCACGTCAGGTTAATATTAGTTTACAGCTAAAGCTTATTATATTTGAATTTTTATTATTATTTTGATTTTTATTTCGATTTGTTTATAATTATTATATTTATAGGTATTTTGTAATTTCTTTTGTCTTCTTTTAGGATAGAATGAATATTATTATTATTATTAGTAGTAGTTATCGTAGTAGGATTTTTATTATTTTTATCGTGATTATCATTATGTCTGGGAGCAATTTTATTTGATACATACATATATAAATGCATATGTATGTAAATACACAGATATATGTGTGTATGTGTATATATGTATGCATACATATATTCGTTATCTCATTATTGTTTTATTTCTTATTATAATTTTTATATTATTATCTATTGTTAGTATTGCTAGTATTTTAGATAATCTTTAAGATTGTATTTTAGTAAATTATATTTTCTTATTGGGAGTTATTATTTTAACTATAGTTAGAATAAATTACTACTAGTGGTTATAATGTAATTTATGTGAGGATATAAGATTTATTTTTCACCATAAATTTCCCTATAGTCGGTATATTTTAATTTAAGGGTAAAAATCCCGTGTAACGTTTCTCAAAATGAAACGTTGGTTTCGATCTAGCGTTTTTTTTTTTTAATTTTTTAAATATTTTAAAATCCATTTATCGTGATTTCTCCTTTTTTTTCTTTTCTTCTTGTTGTGCATTTCTCCCTTCTGTTAGGTTTATCAAATTTTTCCTTTTTCTATATTTATATTATTTAATTTAAATATTTTTAATTATTTTAGCAATATCTTTAAATTAGCATTAATTTTTAAAATTATAGTAATAGTAGTTATTTTTCAAATTGTATTAAAATTATGACATACAATATTTTTTGTACTGTAAATATATCCCGGTATATTTGAAATTAAATTTCATAGTTAAATTTTTCCATGTTATTCTAAGCAAACAGTGAGGTGGTTTGAAACGGTATTATGAGAAATGGTGTCAACATTTATGTCTCGTCATACGGTATTTCCTGTTATTATATCTCTTTGTCCTTACTTTTTCTCTTCTTGCTTTACATTCTGTTTTTTCTGTTTCCCGTTTTATCTTTTTTCGCGATTTTCTTTTTCAACATTTTTCGCTTCTTTGCATTAATTAATCGTCTATCTTTTATTTATCCTCGCTTTTCTCTTTCTTCGGGGTTCTTTTTCGTATGGGCGAGAATTTTTCGTAAATAATCGTTACAAATGTCTGTTCTAATATGGACATGTGAGCGGCTATGTCAAATTAAATAAAAGAAAAGGAATTTTTTTTAGAGGGGAAAATTTGAGGACCATCCGTTGTACCATTTGCGTCTGACGAGCTGCGATAATAACATCAAAACGCGGTGAAATATGTATTACCCATTGTAATAATCTAAAATCTTTTATAAATTATAAAACTCTATTAAATTAAATAAATGAATTTAACATTGAATTCTCTTGAGTTTGTCCCTATTGGAATTTTCCTGGATTGCATACCAAGTGTACTATGTTTTATATATATATATATATATATATATATATATATATATATATATATATATATATATATACCCAAATCCCTGTGATGAGATAATTGTTAAATAATGTCTGTCGGCGTATAATTACTTGAGATTTTGCGCGAATATGATATATGTTAATTGACAAGTAAAGTCGACCACATATACTCGCACAAGGGGACACAATCACAGAAATACTGAACAAATTATATATATATATAGATAATTTGAAAGAATAAGAAAGATTTACATTTGAATAGCATATCAATTGCAATTTCGGAAGTGGTACAAGTGTTTCCTTCAGAATTCTTTAACATTTTGTAGTTATTTATGCTTGTATGCTGTAGGCACATATTGCTCCCGCAAGGTATGTTGGGATAACGGACAGAGATAATCACTTACTCGGAAATTGGGTTTTGAAATGTGCATACGCCGCAGACGATATCAGTGTGCATTACACACACACACGCACACACACGCACGCACACACAAGTGTATATATATATATATATATATATATATAATCCCAAGTTTCAAAGCACGAACCCATACCTACCTAAAAATTCAATATGTATGTAATGGAAAATTCGTCAGTCTTCTATATGAATAAAATGCAAGTGACAGAGAGTTAACGATAGAAGGCACTAGAAAATTGTTTACCAAATGTGTATATTTAAAACTCCCTTCCATACACTAGCTTCCCTGAGAGCTACAATCTTCAAAAGTTTAAATGTAATATCAGTTGCCATCTACTATCCTATTAACATCATATTCTTATTCTATCTTTGACATTTCCTGTACTGTCTTTTATCTCACTGTAATCCTATGCATCAGTGGCGATTCTGCTTTGCTTGAGGTAAAATAATGATAAAAAGATTTCTCTCTCCATGAAAGCATAGCGGGGAGTTCTCTCTCTCTCTCTCTCTCTCTCTCTCTCTCTCTCTCTCTCTCTCTCTCTCTCTCTCTCTCTCGCTCTCGCTCTGACCACACACACACACACACACACACACATATATATATATAGAGAGAGACAGAGAGAGAGAGAGTCATCCGCTGACAGAACTGTTTCGCTGTATCACAGCTCATCAGTACAGTTAGACTTCGATAGCTCTTAACCCAAGGCTTGAAACCCGACCGAATTGGCGTCAGTCGGCGATTATATATACCACAACGACTAATGATAATAATAAACATTATGTTGTGAGTTGTAACACTCAGAGGTCACTCCTTGCCAAATTATTAGCTCGTGCATGAAACATAGTTTGTTTTTTTTTTTTTGACGATGGGAAAGTGGCTGCAGTCGAGTCGCCAGATCAGTACCTATCACATTACAGACTCTCCTTTGGAGCTTGTCAAGAACACTGAGGAGAACGGCAGGGGCACCTGACCATAGATGGCAGCAGTACTCCATGCACGGATGGATGGTTGACTTGTATATATGCAGGATGGATTCAGGTGGAAAAAACATCCTGGATCGACATAGTGACCCAACCTTCTTAGCAGTAGATTTTGCTATGGATTCAATATAGTGGTTCCATTTGAGGTCTGAGGACAGGGTAAGTCCGAGGAGGCGTAGTGTATTACTCTCCGGGAGAATCACCTGGTCCATGCTTATGGGAGGCAGAAGAGGTTGCCTCTAATGGTTGACAGACAAGAGCTTGATCTTAGAGGAATTGAAGTTGACAAGCCACTTCTTGCCCCAGTTCACCACAGAGTGTAGATCTCGCTCAAGGTCAGCAGCGAGATTATGTCTGTCCGCCACGACGGGTTTCTTACTGGAGCGGGAGTATATTGTAGTGTCATCTGCGTAGATGCCTACTTAGGACTTGATCTCATCTGGGAGGTCGTTGATGAAAATAAGGAAGAGCGTCGGGCCCAGGATAGAGCCCTGTGGGACACCAGCATTCGTGCTGTAGGACAAAGAGGCACGCCCATTCAGAACGACCTTCAATTTGCGGTTATTTAAGAAAGATTGGATTAGGTCAAGCAGGCGACCGGTAATACCATGACCGCGTAGTTTGCATAGGAGGCCAGGGTGCCAAACCCTGTCGAAAGCCTTGGAGATGTCCAGAGCAACCGCGCGAGCCTCGTCAGACTCATCAAGGGCCTGTAGCATGTACTCCGTTACAGTTGTTAGCAGGTCGGCAGTGGACCTGTCGAAGCGGAATCCATATTGCCTGTCGGAGAACAGTTTGTGGGCGGTGAGATGATGAACTATTTCTGCATTGATTATAGCCTCGAATACTTTCCAGTATATCGGTAGAAGACTGATAGGGCGATAGTTGGATGGGTCCGAGGGTTCACCACAATTCTTAAAGACAGGAACGACTGAGGAGAATTTCCAGCATGCAGGAAAGCAGGAAGCAGAAAGGCAGTAGTTAAACAGTTTAGAGAGGACGGGGGAAAGTTCAGGGGCACACTTCTTAAGGACTATCACCGGGATTCCATCGTCTCCACACGCCTTATGGGGGTCGAGTTTTGAAATTACTCTGGATACTACTGTCGGGGTAATATATACTTCGTGCAGTTTGGCCTCAGTTCTAATAGGGAAGTCGGGTGAATGCACTCCGGACGAGTCGAATGTAGAGTTGGATGAGAATCTGCGGGCAAAGCACTCAGCTTTGTCCGCAGATGACGTGAGAACCTCAAATCCATGGATTAAAGGAGGTATTGAGGATTTTCTATTGTTGAGCACTCGTTTACAAATCCTCCAAAAGCGAGGATTTAGTGTTAGTAGCATTCAAAATTATAAATGTTATTTTAAATCGATCACTGTTTACTACCACCAGTACTAACTGTGCACTATATATATATATATAGTCATCAGCAGACAGATCTGTTTCGCTGTATCACAGTTCATCAGTACGGTTAGATAGCCGATTGCTTTTTACCCAGGATTGAAATCTGACCGAATTAGCATCACTATATATATATATTGTGTTTTGGGGTAGTAATGTCTATTTTATGCAGGTTTCAGTAAAATGACAGACAACGTGTTAAGGTAATTTTTTAATGTAATTTTTCATGTGATTTTTTGAATTTTTTTCTTTTCGAAACCTAAATTTAATAAATATTGTCCAATTGTTTTGTTTATCCAAGCACTTTTGGCTGTATTTTTAGCTATCATCGGGGGTAGATTTTATTTAAACGTGTAACTGAATATATGTAGTGTTAAGTACTTTTGTAAAGTAGTATGCATGTTTTATCTTTTGAACACGATTAGTGTGTTTGACGTTGATGTTATTGTTTTTCTTTTTTATTAATAACTCTTACATTATTTCGAGTCAATTTGAATGCGGATTATGCTATGATATTTGCGCTATTAATAAATAAGGGATATAATTTGTTAGGTCTCTGTGAATGTTTAAATGAGATCAACTTGCGCTATGCACTTAGAGATGCGACGTGCGTCTACGTGTCAATTTCGTAGTCGTGCAATTGACAAAATAATTTACAAAATTGGGTGAATCACAGTTTTCATATAACATGTAACTTCGTAAATAATATTGGTTGTCTACTTGCCGATGAATTGTTATTTTTGACGATTAAGTTAGCAGCTTTAAATTTTGTGCAATAGACAATGACTTTTTTTCAGTGAATGACAGTTGCGTATTTTCGGATGATATTTCTAAGTGCAGATTCATCCTGTTTACAATTGTTCTCTCTCTCTCTCTCTCTATATATATATATATAATTCACATTTTTACAAATTGTATGGCCATTTCAACGAGTGAATCTAGCACTCGTATCATCGGCGATCACAAGTCATTATGGAAAAATGCATTTATTTTTTCTCTGTGTGTATGTGTAAAAACGGATGTAAATGTTGATTGGTTGTTTTGTTTCTATGGCATATCAACCTCGGCGGGTCATTTATTGCCAACTAAACTTTTATTTATTGCCAACTTTTATTTATTTATTGCTGGTAATACCTTTTTCTTTCAACAATTGTTTTTTTTTTTCTACATAAGTTTTGTGTCTAATAATACTTTTTCTTTTCGAGTATCAAGATTCATTAGGATTTGTTTTTAAGAGCAGGGTCCCAAGTCCTACCCTGTTATTTAACCCATAACTGGAGGGAAGGGACGGATTAATACCTTTCCCCAATGGTACCAGTGCTTAAGTGAATGCAGGGTATTCAACTGGAATTCGAACTCGGCTCACCGATTTCTCTTTCCGAACCGATATCCACTGCACCAAAACGCACATCCGTCACTATAAGCTTACAGCACCAAGCGGTCACCCATCTAAGTACTGATCAGGCTCAACGTTGCTTAACTTCGGTGATCGAGCGAGAACCGGTGTATTCAGCGTGATAGGCCGTAAGCACGCACATCCGTCAATAAACGCTTACAGCACCTGGTATTCCCAAGCGGTCACCCATCTAAGTACTGACAGGCTCAACATTGCTTAACTTCGGTGATCGAGCGAGGATGTAAATGTAGCGAAAAGTAAAATGAAAAAAGAAAATAGAAGGAGAGAATGAATAAAAATGGGGAAGAAAAAAAGGAGAAAGAAGAGGAAGGGAAAAGCGTGACAGATTGGAAAATTTAGTTGAATCTTTCTTCCTGATATTATAAATCATATGGGGAGCTGAACATTGCCATAATGATGTCCCCTGTTCCCTTCTACGATGAAAAATAAAAAGCTCAAATATATTACGTGTGAAGAAATATTTGATTCTATTTTTTTCAGTCTCAAAACTTTTCTGAACTATTTTTGTCTCTTTTATTTTTGGTTCAAAGAAGAAAAAGACATACCTAGCAGAAATGTATTCAGGTTTCTCTCTTTGAAAATGAAACAGCGTTGATTTCAACAGGGAAAACGACTAGCAAAGTTAATTTGCGTCAACGTAATTCTCATGTCAGATTTCTACTCTGATATTCACTACTTTCCACGTCGTGCTGGAATATCAAACACTCTTACCGTTTTATTTCCTTCAAACTCGTGATATCGCCTAAAAAATCAGACGGCCTCGTGTGAATACTGTTAGTTCTATCTTGAAATGAATACTTCATAAAAAGTGGTTTCATAGTCCTTTGCTAATTGTAAAAATGGCCTGCTAGTAGTTCAGAAGATAGATGTTAGACGAAGCCAGCTTTTGAACATCAATTCAGTCACAAGTAGTAAATTAATTTGTGATACAACCACGATATTCATCTCTTTAATCTAACTAACATTACCAGTGACGTATAAACACATGCAAACATCCGCACAATCTGGGATATTAAACGAATTTCATGATAAACGAAAAGTGTTAGAAAGATTTCTTCTTTTTCTATTTGCTCTGTTCATTCAGGACGTAGGCGATCGTGGCTTTCCACGTATCCCTATCCCTGGTGGCTCTTAGTATACCTTCTCCTGTTACACCAAGCAACCCTCGTTCCATCATCCACTTGATTAGGTTCTTCAAATATGTTATCCGTTGTTTTCCCCTGTCTTTTTTTCACTCTATCTGGCTTGTTACTATCAGGTTCTCCAAGCCCTCCTTCCTCATTGCGTGTCCCAGGAACTTCAGCTGTCTGTTCTTGATGCTCAGTATTAGTTTCCTTTTTGTTTCCATCATTTCCAATACCTCGTCATTGGTCACATGCTCGATCTATGATATTCGTAGCATCCTTCTGTAGAACCACATTTCAGTTGCTTCCAGTTTTCCCTTCATCTTTGATGGTATTGTCCAGCATTCACTACCATATTGAAGGACGGACAGAACGTAGCAATCCAGTACTCTCTTCCTTGTTTTGAGTGAAATTGTCCTGTTTCTTAATACTTTACTCAACTTCTGGAATGCTTCCTTCGCCATGCCAATTCGCCTTCGGACCTTTGTGTCACACATTCCATCTTCTGTTATAACACTTCCCATGTATTTAAATTTTTGTACCTGCTTGATTCTAGTATCCCCGATCTGTATTTGGCACATTAGGCTGCCTTTTTAACTGATGACCAGGCATTCGGTTTTCTTGCAGTTTATTTGAAGTTTTTTCTTATCACTCTCTTCAGCTACCTTCTATAAATATGTTGTTTGCTTACTGAAACGAAATTATATAAGTGTGTTTTTTTTTCCGAAAACGTTTCAGAACACCTTTATACTATATATATATATATATATATATATATATATATATATATATATATATATTGTTTAATTCTGATAATGTTTACGCCAAGGTTCTTATTTTTTTAGTGGTTTTACTGATAAAATCTATTTCGGCGAGCAGGTTTTTATCGTAGAGTGCTCGATATCGGAGAGAAGATAAAGCATTGATAAGTTTAAAGAGTTATTTTTCTGAAACTGAGTAGATTTATACCGACTACGAAGTTTCGTAAGGACTCTGTTATTGTGTTCTCACTTGTCAGGGATGTTTGTCGTTAGATCCAGTTTTCCCTCATTATCTTTTTTTTCTTTTTTTTTTTGTTGTTGTTTAATATTTTTATTTTACTTTTAGAACTGATTATTGTTAGCTTCTATTTCAGGCATAATTTACAACTTTTGGTATTATTGTCGTGTGATGGTAGTCTTTTTACTACTTCCCATATATATATATATATATATATATATATATATATATATATATATATATATGTATGTATGTCGTCTATCTGTCGGTCTGTGTGTTTGTGTGTCTCTATTTTAACAAACCCTACTCTTCCGAAACCCTTGGTCCGATTTAAACCAAAATTTGGTCACTTTTCGATTATGACATGAACCTTTTCGAATCAATTTACAGTGAACGGCAGAAAACACCGAAACGCTTAGAAGCTTCGAACTCTTCTCCTCCGAGACGCTTCATGCGAATTCAACCAAAATCGGGTAACTTGTAAATCATGGTTCAAAACTTTGATGAACACAATTTTTTTCAAATCAAAAACAATCAACATAATTGTGGGCAGTCTTTTGCGCATGTCTACGCATTTCGCCAAGAGGATTCACTCAAAATGAAACAAAATCAAGTCACTGTTAGACCAATTTCTGATACCTTGATATATGAACAAAAATTTAATTTGACACACAGGGTGCTGCAAAAATTGATGGAAAATATTGCCTTTTGCAATCGTTTATTTCTTCGAAATCTGGTCCTTTCTGTAACTTCTACCTTATACGCCAAAACATTATCACGTTTTTTACAAGGTTCCAACCCTCCGACGTTACAGAGACAATAAAGCCACTGCTTCAGTGTCGAAACGTCATCGCATCAAATTACAGGCCCCAGTAACGCCCGCCCCTTTCCTCGTATTGTACATACATAATTCCTGTTTATTGGTAAAATTGACCAAGCATGAATCCCGTATACAACAAAAATCAATATTTACTTCGCATTTTTTTAACTCGCGCGCCACGACAACCTCATACTAGCACTTTTTGAATAAGCATTTGATCTTAACATTTTAATTCATTTTTTAATCATTTCACCCCAAGCAAAGCATTTGTACTGCCACTATTGCTCAGAGAAAAAAGCATGAGAGAAAAGATGAGAGTTAGTGAGATAGAAGCTGACTATTAACCTTACATTTGAATTCTTGGAGATTGTAGAATATCCTGAAATTAGATGGTTTATTGTTTCCGGATAAATGTCAGAGAACCTGAATTTTAGATCCACATTATTGATCCAAAAAATCCAGAAAATCGCCCGTTATCACATCGATAATATGACCAAAGTTATGATTCCAAAATTTGAATGGGAACTACTGCCACATCCTCCATATTCTCTGGATATGGCGCCAACAGATTTCCATTTCTTTTGTTCGTTTTTTAACGTTTTTGTGAGGTATATCGTGGGGTTGTGTGCTTAGTGTGACTAGTCAAGGCCGGAAGATTTCTATCGCCGAGGCATTGAAAAACTTATTGAATGAGGGGAAGAAGTTGTACACAACACCGAAGATTATATTATTGATTAATCTGTTGTAGATATTTTTAAATATAAATTTGATGAAACGCTCATGAATTATTCCTCAGCCCAAGACAACACTTCAAGATAAACAAAATGTTAAATATATTGCAACATGGTTTTACCCGAATGAACAATCATCTATTTATATCTGTTGTGTTTCTTTATGATATGGGTGATATGGGTGATCAGAGCTATCCACAATATTCTATTCTTTGTATCCCTCAACAAATTTTCCCTTTTCACCATGTTTCCCAATCATATTCTGCCAACCATTTGCACAAGCGTGTTAGGTACGTTACTAGTTGTTTTTCTTTGTATTTTATACCATCTTGCCAGATAGAGAGCCTAATATTCCAAGCATTTTTTCTCATTATGTGTCCCATCAATTTCATCTAAGCATAAGCATCCTTTTTGTATTTCTTTACTTTACTTTGTTATTATTAATACTACATCCAATGTTATTATCGTGGGTACTCTTATTTGAAACAAACGCACTTTTGTGTCATTTCTTCAAACACTGTACTTTGTCTATCGGTTAGCATATCCAATAAATTTTAATACAGAAAAAGGGCTTTCTCAAATAAGGATTTTGATAGACACACTGTTGCAAATAAAAAGTAAAATTGGGGCGTCCATTTCAATACGAATATCCACTATAATAATATTTAAAGTTATAATAAAAAGATAGGATAATATCAGAAAATCCTTTTATTATTTGAAAATATATACAGGTTTGAAAAAATAGTGTCTGCTTAATATATATATATATATATATCCTCAGACAGATCTGTTTCGCTGCATCACAGCTCATCAGTACGGTTAGACAGCCGATTGTTTTTCACCCAGGAGTGAAACCCGACCGATTTGGCGTTAGTCGGCTACGGGCGCTCGGTTAAAGGAGGCAGACTTTTTAACGTGTATATTATCATTATACACGCCCAATAGCTGAGAGTGTTCCAATTCATTGCTGAATGAACGATGCGTATATATATATATATATATATGTATATATTAGGACCATGAATATGTTTTGCTGTTTTCCAGCAGATTGCGTTCCCAGAACTGCGTGCGTGTAGGTTCAGATGGTAATGCATCTATCAGAAAGAAATATAAACAAGTTTGAAATTCAATGCACGTCATTTTTCTGAAATGTAAACAACTTTGTTGTTCATAGTGCTAACCATGTCGGATTTCGAGTCAAATAAATTTGCGTTGAATTTTACTGCACTATTTTATTCAAAAGAACTCTGCATCTGAAGCACACATAAGTCTTGTTGAGATTCACAGTGAGTATCTTCTGTCAAAAACAACTTGCAGAGACTGGTTTAGACGCATCAAAAACAATGATTTTGATGTTGAAGATAAAGAAAGTTGTGGCGCACTGAAAAACTTTGCAGACAAATTACTGGAGGCTTTACTTCATGAAGACACATGTCAGGCGCAACTGAAGTTGCAGAATCATCAAGACTTAATCACACAACATTTTCGAAACGTTTGAAAGCATTAGGAATGATTCAAAAGCATGGAGATTAGATGCCGTACGAGTTTTAGCCTAGAGACTTCAAACGGTGTCTTATCATGTGTGAACATCTACTTCAACGGCAGAAATCGAAAAAGCTTTTTGCATCTTAGCGTCACTGGCGATGAAAAGTGGATACACTACGATAACCTTAAGCGGCAATGCATCCAAAAATCGGAATATCTATGGTTCGAACATTCTGTTCTGTATTTAGTGAGATCAGCTGAGTGTAGTTTATTATGAGCTGCTTAAACTAACCGAATCTATCACGGGAAATTTCTATTGACTACAATTAATGCGCTTGAGGCGAGTGCTGAAAAAAAGTCGGCCGCGATACGAGCAGAGATACGACAAAGTGATTTTGCAAAATGACAACTCCAGGCCACATGTCATATATTGGGTGAAAACCTACTGGTAAAGAAATAAATGGGAAGTCCTACGGTACCCGCCGTATTCACAAGACATTACCTTGTCTGATTATCATTTGTTCCGATCGAATGGTACATGGCCTGTCTGATCAGCACATTCTTTCTTATGAAGATGCCAAAAAATTGGTTAACTCGTCGAATTCAAATGCTGCCAGAAATATATCAAATTTCGTGGCTAGAGATGTACAATAATTTTAGTGACATGCATCTTCATAATGTTTGTAAATAAAAGATTACTTTTGATAAAAACCCAGCGATAACACACACACACACACACACACACACACACACACACACACACACACACACTCATATATATATATATGGTCGGCTGCCCCTGCTATTCTCCTTGGGCTTCTAGACAAGGTACAGCGGAGGGTCTGTAATGTGATCGATACCGACTTAGCAGATAGCCTGCAGTCTCTCTCTCACCGGCGCGACGTGGTTTCCCTGTGTCTCTTCTATAAATATTTTCACGGCTTCTGCTTCGATGAACTTAGATCACTGGTGCCCCCTAGGTTCGAATTTGCACGAGATACTAGATTAGCAACTAGATCCCACCCTTTTACAGTGAAAGCGATAAAATGCAACCGCAACTTCTACTCCAACAGTTTCTTTCCTCGCACTTCCCGACTGTGAAATTCTCTTCCACATGACTGCTTCCCCGACGGCTACAATCTCCAGGAGTTTAACTGTAAGGTCAATAGACACCTCCTAACAAACTAACATCCATTCTTTCAAACACTCTTCCCACCCACCCACCCAACTATCTATCATCCCCCTTCTGACATTTCCTATATCTTACCACTCTTCCTATTTACCTCCCCCTATGTAGCCCCAAGCGCAATAGTGGCAGTGGAATGCCTTGCTTGGGGTGAAATTATTATTATATATATATATATATATATATATATATATATATATATATATATATATGAATTTTGGTCGGGTTTCAAATCTGATTAAAAACAATCGGATGTCTGACCGTACTGATGAGCTGTGATACATCGAAACAGATCTGTCTGCAAATGATTGTATATATATATATATATATATATGTGTGTGTGTGTGTGTGTGTGTGTGTGTGTGTGTGTGTGTGTGTGTGTGTGTGTGTGTTTGTTTGTTTTGCGGTATGATTTATTATATACAGTGCTCGGGATCACTCGAGATAAAGGGCTACCATAAGATGTAATATATATAGATAAGGAGATATCAGTTTTAACTAGACATGAACAGTTTGAATTTGGTGTGATTAGAGAGACATCATTTTGGGAGACTTTCACAGAACCGCGGTTTCCGGAAAGTAGCTGTTTGAGTGCAACCTACTTCTCCTCCATGAAATACGGTGAAAATGTGGGTGATTTGCTACTTTTAAGTGTCATGGAAGGTCTAACCATGATGGTTAAACCAGGCGGAACCAAGAAATGTTGTTTTTCGGACCACTTTTCCTGAAATTAGCAGTAAGCCAAAACACGCCAGTGAGAAAAAGTTTCGAGGGTGAGAAAAATTTCATGTCTATTATTCTGAGACCGGAAAGTAAGGATTTGGCAGCTTCAGTCTTAATATGACAACAATTGTCAATTTTCGACTGGATCTGGTTCTTCTAAGGGGAGAGGAAAGCATGAGGATTCAGGTAATTCTTGAAGCGGGACAACGAGCCTATTATTTTGCCTGTATGTTTAGGGATGGAACCTATATCAGAATTATGCTCCACACACGCACACACACACACACACACACACACACACACATATATATATATATATATATATAAATGTAAGCTTATCACTATATTCGTTTCGAAAAACCCTCCGAGTGTATACGCGGAAGGAAAAAATAGATGTAAAAAAAGAAAGAGCGAATCCCGTTAACATCAGTCAAAGTACATAGCCCAAAGAAAACAAACTCGAGACGAGTAATCCCGAGACCTCAGGCAGGCTCTGGGCATTTAAACCCGAGACGAGCCAGCCTTCCCTGAAGATCCGGTTAGGTGAAACCTAAGCAAGTTTGTTGGCTATTTAGGTTATCTAATATATATATATATATATATATATATTGGTTAGTTTAATATATAAATGCCTGGATGCATTTGGAGCTTCCTCTGCACGAAACTCAGCGGTCACGTTTGTTGCCTAAGTTAATATTTTTTTAAATTAGCCCTAATTACTAGAGTTTGATCTTTCTTGATAAGCTAGCAGGCTATTTCAGTTCAAGCTAAAAATTCTCGCCACTATCATGGGACTTAATTGCTTGATCATATATCTCTTCACATACCGTTTGCGCTGTTAATGTAACTAAGTTGAGTCGAGAACTGTAATCAAAGCAAACGACCTAAGTTTGAATTTGAATAAATCCCACTCAGTTAAGTGCCATACATAATACACGCTTTGGGCGATCATGTCTCGAAAGAGACATGACTGACTGGGCAGAAGATTATCCTGCAGTAGGTTGCCATTGGTTTTCGCTGTAGACTGGTTGCCAGCCAAGGCTATAGAACCCAATCTGTCCTATTATTTAACCCAAAACTGGAGGAAAGAAACGGATTAATACTTTTACCAAGGGTATTTGTGCATAAGTGAAGGCAAGGAATTCAACTAGAATTCGAACTCGGCTTCCCGATTTGTCGTTCCGAGTCGATATCCACTGCACCACAACGCACATTTTTTATTACCAAACACCTCTGTATTGTGGCATTATTAGCAGCTGATCATAGAAATCTTGTTCATCAAATAATTATCTATTTAATTTCCAGTATCCAACCATCCTTAATATTAGCTTATTTAAGTTTAAATTAAGGAGTCTATGATGTGTGTAAATTATTCAATAGAAGTTTGTGCAACCTCAGACCTCTACGTCAACTCTCTTTACTAGACCTCGGAGAATATAGCTAGAACGCACCACCAAAGCTACGCTCACTGGTGAGTCCAAGTTCACACTACCTCCTGTGGGTACTCATTGCAGTACTTATCGACAAAATCAAAACTGTCGAAAAAGTACTGAAATTATTTCACATACGTGTTTTTAGCATCCAATCTTTCACTTATATATATTAAGGTCCAGAACGGTATTCCGAGATGTCTTGAAAAACTGCTTCATTCCTTCTTCTTTTATGTGCCATGTTCTTTCAGGACGTAGGCGATCGTGGCTTTCCACTTCTCCCTCTCCCTGGTGGCTTTTAGCACGCCTTCTCCTGTTGCCCCATGCCACCCTCGTTCCGTCACCCACCTGATCGGGTCCTTCAAATATGTTATCCGCTGCTTTCTCCTCTCTCTCTTTTTCCCTTTATCTGGCCTGTTAGTAACAGATTCTCCAAGCCCTCCTTCCTCATTGCATGTCCCAGGAACTTCAGCTGTCACTTCCTGATGCTCAGTATTAATTTCCTTTTAGTTTCCATCATTTCTAAGACCTCGTCATTGCTCACATGCTCGAACCATTATATGTTATAGTATCCTTCTGTAGAACTGCATTTCAGTTGCTTCAAGTTTTTCCTTCATCTTTGATGATACTGTGCAGCATTCACTGCCATATTAAAGAACCGACATCACATAGCAATCCAGTACTATCTTTTTTGTTTCTAGCGAAATTGTCTTGTTTCTTAATACTTTACTTAACTTCTGGAATGCTTCCTCGCCATGCCAATTCGCCTTTGGATCTCGGCTTAATCCCCCGAAATAGATCAGGCCTCTCCGCATGATCATTGATCGCACAAACTACAATAAGACAAAGCGCCTTATCCTTTATGGTAATATCCTGCAAAGATAATGCATACACCAGCAAGAAAACAATTCTCGAGCGTCGATCAAAACATGCTAAATGGATGACATACCTTAGCCAGAATATTTTCATGGTCACGAGTTAAAAAAAAAAACAACTCTACTGCAAACAACATAAAATCATCCGGAGACACTGATAATTGCAAGCGAGCTTCGCTTACAAGAACTCCGACCCCAGGCAGGCTCTGGGCATTTAAACTTGCTAATCAGAGAGACATTTCAGAAATCTGTCTGAAACATGATCGGTGAACAGACAACAACATCTCCTATTAATTCTTGGCTCATCTGATTCTTGACAGTAACGTCATGAGAGACCGTCAGTGTCTCTGGTATATCTAAGTTGTAGAGCCCTATACATAGAGGGGAAAATGAAAACTAGGGCCCACTTCGAACAAAATTGTTGAAGTTTTTCAGCTCTTACGTTGTCAGAATCTGCAATGAGAGGGGTGATGTTAAAAGAGGTGACGGCATTGTCGACCATACCTTATATCTACTGCGTCCTGACCTATTTCGAATTACATTCTGCACTGTTTTGGTTTGGGGATAATTCCGGGGATTTTCAATGTGGTGTTCACCGTCTTTTGTAATCGACAGCAGATATTTAAATTTCCTTATTCTGTTACCGTAGTTTTTCGATTTCTCTGTCTTGGCCAAAGAAAGGTCTAGTAAAGAGAGTTGACGTAGAGGTCTTATGTTGCGCAAACGTCTATTGAAGAGTTTACACACATCATAGACTCGTTAATGTAAACTTAAATAAGCTAAGATGGTTAGATACTGGAAATTATACGATAATTTTTAGGTTTTCTTTCTTCATTTTGACTGATTGTTTTTTTTTGTTTGTTTGTTTTTTGCGAGAGCCTTTTTGTAAGTGGTGGCACCTCTTAGGTTTTTGGGGAACTGGGAGTAGATGTTGAAGTGTGCAAAGCTTTTTTCATGAAGGAAATGGGATCTCGTTAGATCGGGATAATTTTCCAAATGTAAAAGTGTTTAGATGATGATCTGTTTTGTGATTTTGCTACATAAGAGGACAGGTTAGATGAAGAGGGGAGTTATGCTAATTTTAATGGTGATGAAATGTCAAAAATTTGATTCTTCTTCAGTTTTCTTTTTTATCCTTCACGTTTTTTGTAACCGCGATCATAGTTTCTTGGTAGTTTTAAAAACCCGACTGCCTGACTCCAAAGGAATTTTTTTAAACGATTCGAAATTCGTTAAGACTAGTTCCTTTTGTCACAGGTGGTGTTTAATCTACTCTAAAATGTCCTCAATTTTTATACTTGTTTTACCATATTCTATTTTATTTTATATTTTTCTATGGATGACTTCTTTTTCTCGCAAGATCGGCAACGTATTTACCTTTGTATCTTTTTCGTTACGTATCAACATTCTAGTTTTTTTGTTTCCTTTTTATGAAAGTCGTCCTTGTATGTTCAGCAAATTCTTGGTGTGCTGAACATCAAACCATCATACAGAACTTACATAGGATCTTTCATTGTTAGATAGTTCTTCTGTAAACTTTTCCCTCCGCTGATTATAATGTTATTTGCGGTACTTTATGTTTTTCATTTTACCGATTTGCTATATTATTTTGCCATCTTCCCATAGTTCTTGTCCATCTTTACACGCCCTGAAATACACTTTGTCACAAATTTTGAAAAAAATATTTACCTTTGTTTCATTCATTATTTTTCTTCTTTTACTTGATAACAACTTAACAACTTATAGAAAACCATTTTATTCTTTTGCGAAAATTAATTCTGCTACTGACATGATTCATCGTGCATGATTGACGTCATACGGTAAATTCTCGAAAAAATTTGCAGTGCTTCATCATTCATTTTATGATGGCTTTTTCAATGTTCTCTTGCAAGTACCCTTAAACCGTCCATCTTGCCTCTTTGAACTTTTGTGTTAAAGTGGAATTGTAATATGCTTAATGTGTAATATTTTACAAAAGTCTTCGAATTCATGATCAGTGAATTGTGTACTGTTATCCGAAACTATGATATCTGGAATGTCATATCTTGCAAATAATTCGTGTAAAAAATTCACTCTCACCGAAAATGTTGTATTTTGCAGGTTACTTTGTAAAGCTATCCACTAGCACAAGATAATGTGATCCGTTTATTGGACCTACAAAGTCTTGACCACATAGCGAATAAGCGTTCAAGTCTGAATTGTGTCCTTTCATACTTTCTTTTAGTTGTCTTTATTTCATTTTCGCAATAAAGATATCTTTCAAGAGTATTCTTATTTCAATTTCACTTTTTAGTACTTCAATGAGAGTATCTAAAAACGGTTCAGTATTTGTTTTTGTATCAGTCTTTATTACCCATCCGCATTTTCTAATTTTTTGGACAGTTGGTATTCCTTCGTAAAATCGTAATTTAATACGATAGTTGTAATCTATTAACTGCATGCGTATAAATTACTTATTTCGAACCATCAAGTGATAACAGATGTCTGTGGTCTGTCACCAACCGAAAACTCTCTCTTTGTATACATTTATAAAATTTCTTCTCTGCAAATATAATTACTAACGCCTCTTTTTGATTCTGGCTGTAGATCGTCTTCTTTTTTTCCTTTGTTTTTCATTTTTTTCTTTTCTTTTTTTTCATTTTTTTTCTTCTTTTTTTTTTTTTGCTGTTATAGCGAACGTGAAGCACGTACAAAAGGATTTATACTACCGCCATTGTATTTATGAGAAAATCAATGCTTCTCTACCGTAATCACTTGGTCCATTACCTAGATTGTATAAAATCATTATCTTGTTCTCTCACTACATTCATTTTCATACTCCAACTTTTCTTTGTAAATTTGTAGCCGTAGGGAGATGTTTAATGTTGATTTATTTCAGCCTTGTGTCAGACATAACAGAACTCCCTTACAAGTCTTATCCAGAATTATCATTATCGTTATCATCAGAAGGTTTTCATCAGTAGGTTGAAGCAGGTTGGTTAGAGCTTGTGGAATAATAAAATGCACATTTTTCGTAATAACATAGAAATTTATTAAAAGGAAAGAATAACAAGAATTGGTAGAATTAATGTTCGGTTAGAAAGTTAAGGGTATCAAAAGTTGTATAAAATGTTCGTAGTAGTAATTTGTAGGAAAGAGCTTATGCGTGCGTATGTACGTACGTATGTATGTATGAACGGTTGTTTCGTAAGAATGACTTTGGGTGGAGAAGAAGAATAGAAAGGACTCAGCACACGAGAAAAAAGGAGAAAGAGGAAAATGTCCGACGAGACCTATGTCCGAGTCGTGGTTGAAGTTTCTCCCGTAACATTTTAGTTATTTCGTCTCACTGCTCTCATCTGACTGACTAGCGCTTATTTGATCAAAGCTTTTATAGTCATTCAGATTTTCGCACTGGATCACAAAGACTTTATAGTCTTGCAAATCGCTTACACTGGTCAGAAAATCAATTTAACATCTACTTGCGAAATCTGGTTTCAACTTTTCTTTAAGCGCAAGGTCAATTCTTTTTCTTTTTTGGAATAAACCAGGATTGTGAATTTTTGTAAAAGTGAAGAAGAAGGTTGATTCTAATTCTTAGTTTCCCATCCCCACATATTATTTTTATTTCACTTTAGTTCATTTATATACGGACTGCCCGCTTAATTTATTGGCTAATTTACTCTCTCCCACTCTCTCTCTCTCTCTCCCACTCTCTCTCTCCCACTCTCTCTCTCTCTCTCTCTCTCTCTCTCTCTCTCTCTCTCTATTTCATTTATTGGCTAATTCATCTATCACTCTTTCTGCTTTATTTATTGGTTAATTTATTTCTGTCTCTCCATTTCTTGGTTTATTTTTCTTTTTCTCTTCATATCTCTCTTTCTCATCCTCATTTATTGGGTAATTAACTCTCTCCGTCTTTTTCTCTTTCTACTTCATTTATTGTCTATTTATTGTTTATTTATCTCTCTCTTTCTCTCTCTCTCTCTGCTTTCTATATTTGTTATATATATATATGTATATATATATATATATATATATATATATATATATATGGTAGACTTTGAAAAACAGTAGCTACTCTGGCATGCACGCATCGGTCATTCAGTAATGGATTAGAGAACTCTGGCTACTGGGCGAGTATAATGACAATATATACGCTAAAAAGTCTGCTTCCTTCTACCGAACGCCCATAGCTCAGAGGTAGACTCGCCGACTGACGCTAATTCGGTCGGGTTTCAATCCTGGGTTAAAGGCAATCCGAGTCTCACCGTACTGATGAGCTGTGATACTGCGAAACAGATCGGTCTGCGGATGACTATATATATATGTTACTCCCTCTCTCTCTCTCTTTCTCCACTTTATTAGTTAATTTGCAGTTTCTTGCTCTAATTTACCTCTTTCCAAATCTCGCTCTCTCTAATTCTCTTTCTGCTCTTTTTAGTATAGATATTATATATATATATATATATTGCTCTCTGTCTCTTTCTCTGGTTTATTTATTAGTTAGTTTGCTGTTTTCCTCTCGGCCTTACCTATTGACTAACTTACATCTGTCCAATTCTCTCTCTAATTTTCTCTCTGCTTTTTTATTGTTTAAGTTAGTATATATATATATATATATATATATATATATATATATATATACCTCTCTCTTTCTGTTTTATTTATTAATTAATTTGCTATTTTTCTCTCTCTATTTTATCTGTTATTCACTTTCTTTCTGTTCTTCTTATTCCATCTTCTGAATTCTCTTATACCAGAATTATTTTATCAGTCATCTTCCCAGGGTTGTTTTGTTCTCTTCATTTTCATTCAGATAATACAAATAAAGGACTATGTCATCTGCCTGTCGTTATCGCGATCGGCACTCTTTACAAGCGCTCACCTAGTAGGGCAATGATAGTATTAATGGCGCCACATTACAAGAGTCGTCAAGAGATCCACTTCGACCTCCCTCATCTTTTACGACCAGCAAGGCCTTCAACAGATGCTATCTTGATGAATATCTCAAGGACTCTATAGTTAGCAAAACGGGCAATGGGTGCGGCTGGAAATATACATAGAAATATATGCACATACAATAAAATATATACAAATAAATGAAAAATATATAAATATAAACTTAATAAGATGTATGTCTATAGATATGCCATAACAATAGCGGTATTCCGTTCTTGTATTTTTTTTTCTGAAAACGGTCGACCATGTTAAATTTATATCGTAAAATATATGTTACTCTTCATACCAAAACTTCTTACACTAAAAATCTTCGCATCAAATTATATGAGAATTTATTTGCTAGTATACTAAAATGTATTTTTATGCAGATAGATAGATAGATAGATAGATAGATAGATAGATAGATAGATAGATAAACCGACACGTTATAAAAATAAATAAATAGATAGATAGATAGCTAAACTGACACTTTAATGAAAATAGATAGATAGATAGATAGATAGATAGATAGATAGATAGAAACAAACAAACATAGATAGATAGATAGATAGATAGATAGATAGATAGATAGATAGATAGCCAAACTGACACTTTAATGAAAATAGATAGATAGATAGATAGATAGATAGATAGATAGATAGATAGATAGATAGAAACAAACAAACAAAGATAGATAGATAGATAGATAGATAGATAGATAGATAGATAGATAGATAGCCAAACTGACACTTTAATGAAAATAGATAGATAGATAGATAGATAGATAGATAGATAGATAAACTGACACTTTAATGAAGATAGATAGATAGATAGATAGATAGATAGATAGATAGATAGATAGATAGATAGATAAAGAAAAAAAGAAACTCAGAAGGCAAAACTGACAATTTAATAAAATAAAGCTAAGCAAAAGGGAAATAAAGCTAAGCAAAAGGTAAAACTGACACTTTAATAATATCAAATCGATAGAATGATAAATAGTTGGATTGATATTAAAACTAACACTTTTATAAAATCCAATATAGATAGATAGATAGATAGCATATTTTAAAGAAACGATAGATTTTTATCTAATAACCCGACAGTTTTATCAATTTAAACATCGTTTTTAGTTGGCTTGTATTTGTTTGGATTCTAACTTACTTCTGCCCAGACCGTCCAACCGTGTATCATGTATGGCCATTAATTGACTGACTGAACGTTTAAAGACGCATCATATTTTTATGGCACACGCATTGATGTTTATAAATAGGTAATTCCTGATCATTTATCGAAATATGTTTCTCATCATTCAGTCAACAGTACCCGTTAACCATTATTTTTCAGAAAAAACATATTAATAGATAACCCGTAATTACCATATAGCCTCATTAAATTTTTACGCAATGTAAGTGCTCAGTTATCGAAGAGAAATTACTAAAGAAATGTTAATTAAAGACGTTTTCTTTTTCAGATTGCTCGCGGGGAAACTTCAGTTTCTGTCTTTACTCTAATAATTAAAATTAAGATTATCCAATCATTTTATCATCATTTCTTACGTCGTAAACCTTGCTCCAATCGCTTTGTCAGTATTCCCAACGCTTCAGTAGCACTATGATTCATATTTGGTTTGTTTGTTTCGAGGTTTAACGATCTATCAATCCTTATGGGATCATTTAAGGTCATAACCAATGGTTTTTGGGTAAGCTTATTTTATTTTTACAACATTTTTCTTTTCGAGTATTAAGATTCATTGGGATTTTGTTTTTAAGAGCAAGGTCCCAAGTCTTACCCTTGTTATTTAACAAAGATACCGTAACTGGAGGGAAGGGACGGATTAATACGTTTCCCAAGTGTACCAGTGCTTAAGTGAATGCAAGTTATTCAACTAGAATTCGAACTCGGCTCACCGATTTCTCTT
Source organism: Ascarosepion bandense (assembly GCA_037127315.1). NCBI lineage: Eukaryota > Metazoa > Mollusca > Cephalopoda > Sepiida > Sepiidae > Ascarosepion > Ascarosepion bandense. The sequence goes on from JBBBDQ010001207.1 coordinate 937,708, forward strand.
TCCGAGAGGATATCCACTGCACCACAACGCACATCCGTCACTATACGCTTACAGCACTTGGTATTCTCAAGCGGTCACCCATCTAAGTACTGAGCAGGCTCAACGTTGCTTAACTACGGTCATCGAGCGATAACCGGTGTATTCAACGTGATAGGCCGTAAGCCGATTTCATATTTCACACTATATTTACTTTAACGTCTCAAATCAAACAGACTTCGTAACATTACTCTGTAGCTATCCACCTTCGTCAATTTAACGATACATATTTATATTCGCCAACCCATAACATAAATATAACCACAAGTTTAGGTACATTATATCTACACATTTAAGTATATCTTCATAAACATACTCTTCTTCAATTCAGCACGCTTTACAGTTAATAAGATTTTTTTTCTTCTTTTAATTTAGCACTTTGTACAAGTAACACGTATTTTTCCGTAATTGTGATTTCTTATTTTTTCATTCTAATTTCTTCATGCTCAATATAGAGCTAATTTCGTTTCCTGAGTTGGATAGCACATAAACATACTTCCACTTAGCTATTCCATAATCCTACCGACAACTAAGACTTGATGTTTTGACGGACTGGGTTTTAGAAATATTGCTTTCCAGTAGACAAAGGGGACACATTATCATCTATAATGCTATCATTTAAGTTTCAATATGCGTTATGTAGTGCAGTGGATATCGACTCGAAATGGCAAATCGGGGACCCGAGTTCGAATTCCAGTTGAATTCCTTGCATTCACTTACTCGCAAATACCCTTGGAGAAGGTATTAATCCGTCTCTTCCCTCCAGTTATGGGCTAACTAATAAGACACACTGGGTTCTATAGCCTTGGCTGGCAACCAGTCTACCGCAGAAAGCAATGGCAATCTACTGCGGGATAACTTAACTGACTGACTGAACGAATAATACTTTCAAAAATATATTTTGAAAACATGGCCTAATCAGATTTTTGTAGAAATAATGTGTATTTCTTCGTAACTACAGTGTACATGTACTTTACTGTACATATTACCAGCTTATATTGCCAAGTATAAATACAGATGATTGTTTTATAATTTATTGATTTTTATTTTAAGTAATTTGGTGAATTGTGGAAATTGTAAACTTCACAATTTACACATCAACAGATATTTCAAAAGCACAATAAAGTATTGTATGCAATTCACTGTTAAGAGCAATCGTTTGTGATCGGAAGCCGATTGTTCGAACCTGCCAATTACTGCCTCTGCATCTAATTCATCCAAGAAATTCTTTTCAGTAAATGACCACAAGTATGACTCCAAATTCTCCTTAAAGAATTATATTATTTTTATAGACGTGTCGTCCCAAGCAAGGTATTTTACTGCCATTGTTAAGCAGGGGTTTCCATAGGAGATAAGTTATGAGAAAGAGTGACAGGTTACAGGGGGTGTCAGGAAGAGGGTATGAGAAGTTTGAGAATACTGATCAGAGTGGGTTGTACGGAGAAAAGAGCATGAGAGAAAAGATGCAAGTTAATGAGACAGGAGATGACTATTGAATTTACATTTCAATTCTTGAAGATTGCAGCTGTTGGGAAATGAAGTAAACGGAAGAGAATTCCACAAGCAGGAAGGGCAAGAAAAGAAACAGAGGAGTAGAATATGCGTTTAAAATTTATTGATTTCTCAGTAAAAATGTGGGACCTAGTTCTTAATCTTGTAGCTCGAGCAAATCCGTGTATGGTGGATACCAGTGAGCTAATTCATCTGAGCAAAAGCCATGAAAGTATTTGTAGAAGAGTCATAGGAAAGCCACGTTGCGCCGGTGAGAAAGTGACTGTATCCGTGCTGGAAAGTCGGGATCAATCACATTACAGATTCTGCGTTGGATTTGTCAACTTAACCTTGTCTTTCTGCTCACTCGCTTTGAAAATATTCTCTTACATAGAGCTTGATCATCTGATTGTGTACAGATAACTTGTATTGTTTATGGCCTGGCTTTGTTTTGTTTATTTTTTGTTTTGTTTTGTTTGGTTTTGTTTTTGCTACAGTAGTAGTCTGTGTATTTTCTTTAATGTATTTTTATTTGACATATCGGTTCTATTCCATCTGGTGAGACGGGAAAACTGACACCCTGTCCAATCAATCATTAACTCGATGACCTGTCCCTTACATTCTGATAATCAAAACGAGGCTTGCTAAGCTCCATTCAACCTTCTTACTATGATTCAGACGAGTTTCTAATTTCAGTAACACCAGATAAATGACAATTCTTCACACCATTATAATATTCCTAATCGCATGTCTTAGGTCCTGACGTTTTCTTTCTTGCCATCTCTACCTGTTCTTCTTAAAATATTTTTTTTTACCTTCCTTCTCCACTTCTGTCTATTTTAGCGTTTGTTATTGACCACATTCCATGCCCTCTCTGCCTACGCCACGGCTTTCATTTAAGTGTCTGTAGCAACAACATTTGCGCTCTCCCATCAAGTGTTTGAGGGCCTCCCACCATCCACTTGCCGTCATTCTACTATTTTCTAAATGGTCGCGTTTTATGGATGAATCAACTCAGTCAGATGTTCTTCTTATAGTAAAAACCTTCTCTACATCTATTTAATGGTTGGAGTGGTTTTGTACAACACTGAACAAATAATTTAAGCAGGGACGAGTTTTCACCTACTCGACACGCAACAAAAAATAAGAATAAAATTACGAAAAGAATAATGTTAAATATAGAATATATGGAACATCAGGTAGCACTTCTCAGGAATACTTAGAATATAAGTTTATATATATTATATATATATATATATATTAAATAAAACATGTAATGAATGTCTATTATGTTTAATCAAGAGCCGTTCTAAACGTCGTATTTTGGCTTTAATTTCAGGTGAAAATAAAGAGTTGTTAAAGGGAAGTTAGATAAAAGATATCCAGCATCACAGATGATATTATCTTGTGTTGACATAAAACATTGCAGTGCAACGATAACTGTCAGCGAATAGCAGACGCAGGTCGTAAATTTGTAACTCGGATGTATGACGTCACTCCACGTGAGATAATATCATCTTTGATGGTGGATGCTTTTTTGTTAACGTCCCTATAGCCACGCTGAAGATGGCTTATGTTATCTGAAAGCTTAGAACTAGCGTAATAAAGAAATATCCAAATGTTGGCCTATCTTTGTCTTTATTTTCACTAGAAATTAAAGCAAAAAATACGATATTTAGAACAACTCATGATTAAACATAATAGAGATTCATTGTATATATATATATATATATATATATATATATATATATATATATATACGTGTGTAATTTATGAGTTTTCATATAATCGTCATTGGTTATAAATACTAGATCTCACTTTTCATTTGTGTTCTAGTCGTCTGAAGATTGCGAGAGCGTGAAAATTGAGAAATGGACTGTGCTGTCTTTCGTTAGGTGTTGACGTTGTGAAGTGTTTTTTCAGTTTAGGAGGCATATGCCTTGAATACTTTAATATTTACTTTCCTTGTTCGGGATTGTTTTTATCTAAAGAATTATGTTGTCTGGTAAGTTTTATGTGGGTCACACCAACATTGTTGCTTATATATATATATATATAATCGCATCGCATTATACTGCCACTGTTGTTCAGGAGGTTGCGTAGAAGGAAAGTTGTGAGAAGGAGTGACAGATTATAGGGAATGTCAGAAAGCGGGTAAAAGATGGATGGGAATACTGCAGAAATGAGATGAGAGCATGAGAGAGAGAGGATGCAAATTAGTGAGATTAGAAATGACTATTGACTTTACATTTAAATTATTGGAGATTGTAGCTGTGTGGAAAGCAAGTAAACCGACGGGAATTCCACAATCTGGAGGTGCGACAAAAGAAGCTACTGGAATAAAATTTGTGTTTACATCTTATTGGTTTCACAGTAAAAGGGTAGGACCTAGTTGCTAATTCTGTGGCTCGAGTAAATTCGTATACAGATGGCAGCAGTGAGCTAAGTCCATCAGCACAGAAGCCGTGAAAATATTTATAGAAGACACACAGGGAAGCCACACTGCGCCGGGGATAAAGTGACTGTATCTCAGCTGCCAAGTCGGGATCTATCACATTGCAGATTCTTCGTTAGATTTTTTCAAGAAGTCCTAGGTGGATAGCAGGAGCAACCAACTAGATATGGCAGCAGTATTCAATGCACGGGCGGATGGTAGATTTGTAGATGTGCAGGATTGTTTCAAACGGGAAAACCTTCTTGGCCCTGCTCAGAGAACCGACTTTCATAACAGCGAATTTAGCTATGGATTCTATGTAGACATTTCACTTAAGGTCTGTTGTGAGAAGTAACCCGATGAGGCGCAGTGTTTTACTTTCAGGGAGACTAGCCTGATCCATGCTAATCGTCAGTAGAAGCGATTGTCTGTGATGGTTAATAGATAGCAGCTTCGTTTTAGAAGCATTAAAATTCACGAGGCATTTCTTACCCCAGTCCACCACGGATCGGAGGTCGTTTTCAAGCTCGGGAGTGAGGTTTGCTTTGTCAGCCTCAGAAAAGTTGATGCGAGAGTAAACTGTAGTGTTGTCAGCGTATATGCCTACTTGGGATCTTATTACATCGGAGAGATCGTTAATATAGATAAGGAAATGTGTAGGACCTAATATAGAGCTTTGAAGGACTTCATCGTTCGTGTGATAGTATTGGAAGGTATGTCCCTTCAATATACACATATATATATATATATATATATATATATATATATATATATATATATATATATAGGAAAGAATATTAATAAAAGGTTTTGAATTTAAATCGTACTTTTTTAAACAGTATTTGTTTATTTTTATTGTATTTTTATATTTCAGACCGTCCTCGGTCCTTCATCAGAAACAAGTGATTTTTAAATTAGAATTGGAAACGTATTTTACGATAGCGTCCGAATACTTTTTTGTTTACATCACGTGGTGTCGATAAACCAATCAGCATATATATATATATATATATATATATAAACATATATATATATTTATTCAGACACTTTAATCAAAGCGGAAAAAGCAGGAAAGTAACTTCCAAAACCCGATCCTAATTAATATTAAAAATTTTATTTTAATATTAAAAAATGATACAGGAAGAGAGCTCCATGTAATAAAATATTACAGAGCAAATATAAATTAAAATAGGATTAATTCAAGGATGTTGAATGATCATTACGATATGAAAATCCCTTTCAAAAACTGGAGCTACTCCAGTTTCTGAAAGGATTTTTTGTTGCTGAAGTGATGTGTTATCCCCGTGGGGATTTTCATATCGAAATGATCATTCAACATCCTTGAATTAATCCTATTTTAATATATACATATATATATATATATTAGATGTATAGTTGGGCAGCTACCGTACGTTTTAACAATTAAGAATATGTTAAAAATATGGCAGACAAGGAAAATGTAATTTATTTGATATGTAGTTATTCCAGCGTTTTCATGTTTTTTCCATTTGGTGGGAATGACGGCGTACAACATTTTTACATAATTTTTATTGACTCAAGCGCTTTCGGGCACTTTGTTTTTTTTTAGCGATTATCAAAGTATTTATTTTCTCGTTATTGTTTCTATTTTTAGATGCCATTTACCTTTTAGTTTTGTCCTGTTTGAGTAATACTAAAGAGCTTTCCTGGTTGAAATTCGAGTGAACGTCTTTATGCATATATATATATATATATATATGTATAGGAAAAACTACTAAAAAGTTGTAAGTTTAAAAATGTATTTTTTGACAGTATTTGTTTATTTCTATTATTATATTTGATATTTCAGACCGTCCTCGGCTCTTCATCAGAAACAAATGATTTTAAAATTTAAGCGAGCGCGTTCATGGAGAGATTGTTTACATCACGTGACGCAGAAAGGGACAGATTTTCTTAAAATATTTGTAAACGTAAAAAATATCTGTCACTTTCTGCGTCACGTGATGTAAACAATCTCTCTACGAACGCTCTCGCGAAATTCCAATTCCAGTTGAATTCCTTGCATTTAATTGGTAAAGGTGTTAATCCGTCTTATCTCAGTTATTGATTAAATAATAGGACAGATTAGGTTCTATAGGCTTGGCTGGCAACCAGTCTACCGCAGAAACAATGGCAACCTACTGCGGGATAATCTTTCGCTGCTCAGTCATGTCTCTTTAGAGACATGATCGCCAAAGCGTGACACTTAACTGACTGACTGATGGCGTATAGGTCTATAGCCTCATCGCATTATGTGTTGCTGATGTGTCGGTGGAGTTTACAGTCCCACGCCTTACAATTTTTGGATCCAAAATTGTTATTCTTCTCGAATGGTTGCTAACCAACGCTATGTATCTAAGTCTGTTCTGTTATTTAAAAACAGGGATTGGTTTCATACTGAATCTATAGGCTAGACAGAACTAGTATACGTTACCGGAATGGTCAGAAATTTAACAACCCGAGCTCCGTGGGGTTTATTTGAAAACCATAGGCATAGAATCCCGTCGCCAATGGATTAATTTTGTTTAACTTTTCATATAAGATCAGAAAACATGCGCATGGTAGACATGCAGCAGTTGTAAGTTAAGTGCACTGGCACAATATCCTTCCAGATTCCTTACCTTAGTTTCAGCAGCTACAAACGTCGGTAGAAAAGATATTTTTTCTTTTTTTATGATCCGTATTTTTTCAGTTCGTAGGCGATCATTTTATTTTATTTTTCTCAGTCTATCTGGCTAGTTGCTTACCTGTCTATATCTTAAAAGTTTGAGGTTAACTTAAAAATCTAATGATATTTCTTCTACGGACAATTTCACCATTATCTTTTAACATATAGTTAACCTTTAAACCAGAGGTCGGAAACATTTTGGAGAGTGAGGGTCAAAAAGTTATGTAGAGTCATGAAGGAAGGCTATAGAGATATGGGGGAGAACTATTGTAAATAAATTTTTGTGTAAATGTGTTTGAAAAAGCAAGGATTGAATATAATTTAATTGTATTTAAACAATATCACTTATCTTACTACAGGAAAAAAAGAAAAAAAAGAAAAAACACAAACACATTTAGCAAAAAATATTTATTTTACTGTCGGAATAAAACAAACTACTATCACAATCTTCAAAAAAAAAAAGCAAATTCCTTGCTACAGACGAAATACAATTAGAAGCTGTAAGTGATTTAATGAGACACTTGTCTCTGCTTATTGTGCAATAACTTCTCTACATCAGGTATTTGTTGATGACAGGAGCAAAACATCATCCAGTTGTTCGTCACACAATCTTGTTCTCAAATGACTTTTAGTATATTTCATTTTGGAAAAATAGTTGTTCACAAGCATATGTACTTCCAAATAATGACATCATCAGTTTCGCATTAGCCATGGTGTTTTTATATATTCGTTTGAAAACACGATTTTATATTCATTTAAAAGTGCCCGCTCACGAAAGCAATTTCACAGAATAAATGAAAGTGAGCTCGTACGCTCATTTTGGCGATTCCTTACAAATAAAAAATAAAAATGAAACACATTCTCCGGGTAAAAACAAATAATTTTTAAAATTTCGACGTAAGATATTCAGACTGAAGGATGTGCGTTGTGGTACAGTGGATATCGGCTCGGAACGAGAAACAGGGGAGCTGAGTTCGAATTCCAGTTGAATCCATTGTATTCACTTACGCGCAAATACCCTTGGGAAAGGTATTCATCCGTCTCTTCCTTCCAGCTATGGGTTAAATAGCAGGACAGATTGGGTTCTATAGCCTTGGTCGGCAACCAGTCTACCGCAGAAAGCAATGGCAACCTACTGCGGGATAATCTTCTGCCCAGTCAGTCATGTCTCTTTCGAGACATGATCGCCCAAGCGTGTATCACTGTTGTATATTGATAAACAACAAACACGTCTGTATATAAAAATATGAGTTATATTTTTATTGATGACGATGAACCGTGTAGCCTAGTGAACAGAGAGTGAGAGCGCGCTTCCAAGGGTTGACGGGGGGGGTGTCGTATCTGTTGCTCCTCTGGTCTGGTCTGGCTCTCTGCCTGACTCTGTCTCTCTGCCCAGACTCGTCTGTCGTGAAATCCGTGCCCGAGGTCTTTTTATCTCCAAACCGGTACTTCCGATTTTTTGCCTCGCCTACGCACGCCCACGTAATTCTCAGAGACACCTGTTCTGTTTGCCTCTTGTAGCCATTTCCGCTACTGCCGGAAATAAGGTCAAACAACCATCCGTTCCTTTCAACGGCCGGAAAACGCCCCCGCTTCCTCACTTCCTCGGGTGGGCCTAGATTGTTATATTACATCACGTATGGCACTTAACTGAATATTCAGACAATCAACTGTCACTTTGGTTTGGTTTCCTTATATTTATATCTAGTCCAGAGTAAGATATCGGGCCGGACAAGATTCAGTCGAAGGACAGAGGTGGCCCGGGTCTCACGGTTTGCCGACCTCTGATTTAAACATTGCTGACTCAATATGAATGTTTATTGTTTGTGAAATATTCAATAGCTAAGAACGCCCATTCCCCTGACATTACATTACTGTGTCTCAATCTTTTCTTCATTATGACCGATTGTTGGTGCCAGAAAAACTTTAGGCCTTCATATGCACAAATAGAAATTCCATGTAACAGGAAATGCATTTTATTTTTAAAAGCAACATGTAGTATAAAATATAAATCCTGACAAATGGCTACACTTGGTATCTATCTATCAAGCTTGTCAAGTTTAACGTATATACCTTAGTTTCGCTTCAGGCACAACTCCCCTTCTTTGCCAATCTGCAATAAATTACGTTTCCTTGTTAGTAAATAATTCGCTTCAGAAAACCCAGTCTCACCTAACAAGATGGCGGAAAAATCAAGTAGAAATGGAAAAGCCAATTCAAAGAGAAAATGATGGGAGGAATTTATATCCTTCTATCCAATCGATCCTTCCGTTTCAATTATTCCCAATTCCAGGCCCATTTTAACATTTTCTCAAGCCAAATTGTTGACCCAAGATCCCAGGTGGAGAATCACTTTACAACACTACGCACCCATCGGGTAACGAACCTTTTTCAACCAAAACTTCATAGTTTTAAACACGAATTTTAAGCATATATATATATATAGACTTAAAGTTTCCGTTTAAGAATGAAACAGATTATTGCTCCTGAGTGTTAACCTCAATGGCCATTTTATATTTATATACGCTCTACCCCTGATATTGAGCATTTTAATCCATAGTTATAACATATCTTCAAATTATATATATATATATTTATGTGTGTGTGTGTTTGTGTGTGTGTGCATTGTGTGTATGTTGTGTATAAAATAAGATATAAAAGGTCGCAAACGCAGATAAATATGTGAAAAGTATCTGCTTGTCTATGTGTGTCTGTTAAATATGATATATTTGCTTGTTTCAATCAAAATATTAAAATTAAGTCACGCGCAAATGTGCACCGCTGTGTCTGTAGGTTTTTGTGTGAGGAAACACTGCATCTATATCTATATCTCTCTATATACATATGTGTGTGTGTGTGTTTGTCTGTTAAAGAACACAACACACGCCACTTACTTAGTACGTAGGTTTCGACCACAAAGGTCTTCTTCAGAGAAGCAGTAGTCTGCCTGTTCAACTGGTGTGTATTCTGTTCTTTGACATATTGTCAGCTCTGCATATTCAGTTCATTTTGTTGGGTGCCGATTGAGCACTTTTTTCGAACTACCATCTACTGGCTGGTCCAACAAGCCACTATATATATATATATATATATATATATATATATATATATACTAGCAGTATATCCCGGCGTTGCTCGGGTGTAATGAAAGCTTTAAAACTAATTCATGGCCTTGGAGCTCAGACTCGGCGTAAAGAATATTTGTCTGAAGTTTGGTGAGAATCGGATAAAAAATGTGGATTTGTATACTGGACATACAGTCAGATAAACAGACACACACACAAACATCTTGCCTTTTATATCTATATTTATTATCGATTTTCTGCACTATTGTAAGAACTGCAACCTTGAAACTTCTGAATATCGTTTCTTATGTCTTTGTCTATGAGTGTATCAAATTTGATTAAAATCGGACCACTACTTCTATAACCCGATTTCTTCGATTATCAATTTTCGATATTTTTCGGAGGTACCTCGACACAAATCCTTGCTCAAAACACTCGCAGACGCTTATAGTACAACTGTGTAAATTTTCAAGGAAATCGGTTCAGGCGTTTCGGAGTCTATAGTTAACGGACACACACACAGACACACACACACAAAGTTTCATTTATAAATAAGTTTATATATATATATATATATATATATATATATATACGTGTGTGTAATGTGTGCTTGTGCGCGTGTGTTTGTATGTTTTATCGAGGCTATTCAAAATATTTAGTGTATAAACATTACCAATTCCTCACGAAAAAGATCAGCTTTGACTTTGTTACTTATCAGAGTTAAACGTTGACTGAAATTTAGGAAACCCAGGAAATCGAAATTGCTTACTGGTAAAGGAGCACTAACATTACATTTTCCCATTTCAAGGAAATACAATCCGACAGACAGCTGCAGTGCTTCATGGAGTCTCAATATTTGGTGGACAAGTTGATTGCTTTTATCATTTAAATCTTGAAAGCAATAGTCTTCCCATACACGTCTGCTTTAATTTTAATATCCACTAAATTTTTCTAACCTAATTCCACTTTTATTTTGCAGGTGAAATTCTCTAAAAATTTATCAACTTTTATTCCAAAGACTAGATTATATAGACGAATAAAGAGTCTATAAATGTTATATAAGAAGTCTACCAAATTTAATTAAGTTCTATTTCATTATGTTGTCAAACGATATTAATGTTTTAATGTTGACTAGAGTTTGAAACTTATAGCCAAAAAAACTCGGATATAAGTTGCCTTGTTATAAACATTCAGCTTCGTACAACTTCATCAACACCATTGTAACAGACAGTGCATGAAACATCTGCGGTCCTATCTGTCTCTCAAATATTGAACTTTACAGCTCCAGCAGACACTGCATGACTCTCGAGCTCGGAAAATTAATGTTCTATAATTTCATTTAATTGGTTGACAAGGAAATGGCTAATTGCCCACAGAAAATGTATTACACATTGAGTTAATTGTTACTTCGTTGACAATTGTGATGTAAACCCCTCCATTCTTTGTTCTAAGTTCTCTCTTGTCGCTCATTATAACTATTTCTGCATATTCTGTGTCGCACCGGATATTGGCCTGAATAATACCACAGCACACTATCAAATCTGCATCGGCGATACAGAAAAAAATTTAAAAAATACTTTCAAAGTAGGATTTTACAAGAAATGTATGCACATACCAAATACACATTTTTCTGTAGTATAATTCTTGGTGATAGAGAGTTTAATATGTTGGTCTGGTGGGATGTGTGAAGATGAATTGTTTATATATATATATATATATATATATATATATATATATATATATATACTAGAGGGCTTAATGTCTTGGTCTGGTGAGATATGTGAAAATGAATTTTTTATGAGAAATATATATGTATATATATTTCTCATAAACAATTCATTTTCACATATCTCACCAGACCAAGACATTAAGCACTCTAGTATATATATATATATATATATATATATATATATATATATATATATATATCTTACAATATTTGGTATTTAAGTCAGGTAAATTCCGATAGAGACGAACTTAAAAGAACTCAATTTTAAATTTATTTATTTAATTTAACAGATTAATATAATCTAGAAAAGTTTTAAATATGCTACAATTTCATGGAATTTCCAAGAAATTGTAGAATATCTAAAATGTTTTCTATAATATATATATATATATATATATATATATATATATATGCAGTTTATCATTTCTATCCTTTGTAGCTTTTAATAAATTTGGTATTTTTGTTATTTCACTCCTTGCACATGCATTAATTTACTCAACCTCCAAAGGTTGGTTATGCATTGTATTCATATGTCCTTCTTGCTTTCAATTCGTCTTGTTAGTATCAAAATATATAAGCCAACTTTTCTCCTTATGCAACCTAGGAATTTAAACTCACACTTCCTCGTGATATTCATAATTGTCTCCTTGTTTCAATTTTCTCTAAAATCTACACTTCTACTTTCTTATACTAAGCATAAGTGTGAATTATTTTAAAAGATTTTTTCCTTTTTTTTCTGAGAAAGATATAGGCTATTGGATATAAGGAATATAATTGTATTCATAATAGCAGCTACAATTGAAATACTGACCAGAAAATTGGAATTGAAATTGGACGAGGTGAAGATTTGATTTAGGGTTCTAACAAAGTACAAAATACGCCGTTACTAAAAACTACAAGACTAGAGTGAAAAGGGTTGGTTACTTAATAAATAGACAAAAGTGAATGCTAAAATGTGTGATGAATGAATGGGCGGCTCGAGAATATGGTACTAGAATCTGGTGCTCACATCAAATGTTAAATAAGAATAAAACATCATGCTAAAATCTTTCCTGTCATATCCATTTCTTGGAACATTTTTAACAAGTAAATAAATTGTACGTATTTTAAAATAGGGTGTCACGCTACACCATATTTTGGCTTTAATTTCAGGTAAAAATAAGGACAAAAATTCTCCAACATTTGTATAATATTTATTAAATCTACATTAAATCCAAACAACCCACACTTAATAAAATCACGTTTAAATCTGGTCATAACACATTACATTGCATTTAGATATATGATTCTGTTATCATTTCGAGCTCTCACGCGGTGTGACGTCATAGAACCGCATTACAAATTTTCGAACTGCGTTTGCTGTTTTTAGTAAGTGTCATTGTTGCTTAGCAAAGTTTTATGTCAACGCTGATGGTGAATGGTTTCATGTTAACGTCCTTGTAACCTCTCTGAAGATGGCTCATGTGAGCCGAAAGCTTAGAACCAACTTAATAGAAAATTATACAAATGTTGGAGAATGTTTGTCTTTATTTTCACCCGATATTAAAGCCAAATATACGATGTTTAGAACGGCTCATGATTAAACATAATAAAAATTCATTGTCTCTTATATTTAACAGTATATGTTTAGAAACACACACACACACACACACACACACACACACATATATATATATATATATATAAATATATATATATATCACTCGTTTGATATATATATATATATATATATATATATATATATATAATCAGGGGTGTTTGTCTTTTTTTCTCATGTCTCAATGGTTCGTACATCAATGTATATATGTTGCCGTCATTTAAAACGGCATATTAAAATAATAATTGTGCCGTTATTTTAGACGGCACGGGCCGACTCGTAAAAAAGAAACAATAAGAAAGACTGTCGACAAAGTTTTATATTGCATGTTCATTTTGAAGATCAAAGTTGAGTGAAAAGCAACAAGCCACGGGAGAGAAGAACGTAAAAACAATCGTTTCGGTTATGTTTAACTAAGTCTGTTACCAAATGTTCAGACCTTTTCTTTTCAAACCAATTTTTTTCAATGTTCGCAACGAGAAAATGTAAATAAATTGACACTGTCGAAATAAATCTTGATTTATAGACGTTTAGATATGCGTTGAGCTTTCCTCCCAATATTCTCTCTCTCTCTCTCTCTCTATATATATATATATATATATATATATACTCATCAGCAGACAGATCAGTTTTGCTGTATCACAGCTCATCAGTACGGTTAGACTCCGATTGCTTTTAACCCAGGATTGAAACCCGACCAAACTGTCGTCAGTCAGCAATTCTACCTCTGGGCTATGGGCGCTCGGTAGAAGAAGACAGACGTTTTAGCGTGTATATTATCATTATACTTGCCCAATAGCCAGAGTGATCTAATTCATTACTGAATAAGCGAGGCATACAAGTCAGAATAGATACTGTTTTTCAAAGTCTACCATTCTTTCAGAGTGCTCAATCAGGGTGTGAGAGTGTAAATAATCTACTAATATATATATATATATATAAGAAAAATTAAGGCAGACATATATATAGTAGTGATTTTACTCCAAATAAGACATTAAAGTCATTAAGATGCAAAGCGTTACTGAGAAAAGTAATGAAAAGATTATATCATTAAGGCAGGTGAAAAATACTTTCTATTATTATTATGACCGTTGTTTCTATAAGTATGTATAGATATATATTTCACTTCAGCCAGGCTCAGGGATAATTGTATTTTTTTCTCATGTCTCAATAGTTACTACATCAATGTATATGTTGCCGTCATTATAGACGGCATATTAAAATAATTTTATTGCTGTCATTTTTGACTGCACGGGCCCACGCGTAAAAAAGAAACAATAAAATGACTGTATATACAGATTCATATTGCATATTCATTTTGAAGTTCAAAGTTGAGTGGAAACAACCAGCTAAGGGCGAGTAGAACGTAAAACAATCGTTACGGTTATGTTTAGCCAATTCCGTTGCCAAATAATGAGATGTATCTGCCAATCTGGTACTGCGCTTAAATTCATACTTTAAATGCAAAATTACCAATATATCAGTCAGTTAAGTGACACAAGTTCGAAAGAGACATGACTGACAGGGCCGAAGATTTTCCACAAAGTAGGTTGCCGTTACTTTCTGTGCTAGACTGGTTGTCAACGAAGGATATAGAACCCAATCTGTCCTGTTATTTCGACCCATAGCTGGAGGGAAGATATAGATTTATGCCTTATCCAAGGGTATTTGTGCATAAGTGAATGCAAGTAATTTAACTGGAATTCGAACCCGGCCTCTCTGATTTCTCCTCCCGAGCCAATATCCACTACACTACAACGTATGCATAAGAAGAATAAAAAAAGGGGATAAATAAATAAATAATCGTTGCAAAATTTTAAAATATTTTTCACTTGGAGATTAAAAATTGAATTCAGTAAACAAACTTGTGATATATTTACAAATGAAATACAGTGAAAATCAAGAATACTTAAACAAAAATGTGATAGTAAAAGGAAAAACAACATCTAAAAAAATATATGACGTTGATCAGTTTGAAATATGAGCAGGTTTTCTGGTTTCAGGACATTCCGTTGACGCCATCGCCAGCCAATAAGAGGCCGGTACTGAGCAATGCAAGATCCTATAGTGAAAGAAAGCAAGATTATTGCCGCAGCTTCAACATTATCTTTTACCACGCTTAAGCTCTGAGATCCAACAGCTGCTTTTGCCCAATCTATATTAAAGAAGGGTGAGGCCGAGGAAAGTGAATACGAACGAGGATGAAAGATATGTTCCCACCCGAAGGATTGCATTATTTCATTATTCAAAGATCGACATTTCTATTTCAAGCCTTAAGGCCTACACGTATTAGTTATATTTGCTTCAGTTGGATCATCGACCTCAAGGAAAATATTGTACCTGCCTAATGCGGATAGTTTTCTTTTTGTCATTATAACACAAGTAAAAGGTTAATGCCACTCAGACGAACGGGGGTTACTGGGGGCGACACATGTGATAATTGATTTTCGAAGCGCCGCTTAGATGTGGCACAAGGCTGAGAGTATGGAGTACACAGTGTGGACCGAACTCACTACTCAGCTGTAATAGATTTTAGCAAGAAAAGCTTTCCTAACCATTTCACCACGTCAAGGTGCCTATTCGGAAATATATATTACAGTTTAATAGACGTAGATTGTTTTTTTTTTATTTAATAGCTGTACCCGGCCACGCATTGCTGTGGCTCAGTTTGGTTAAATGGAAAAATATCCCCAATACTTAGGAATACACAATAATTTTAGTTGTTCCATTGTCTGTGTAGATATAGAGTTTGACTGGTTTCCAGAGAGTCGTGTTTGACGTTGATCTGCTGTTTCTCCTTGATGTCTTTCAGTCTTTCTCAGCCTGCCGCGTTCATTCTGTTGAGAACGAAGCACATGTGAAGCTGCAAAACTAGATTGCCGTGCTCGCAATCGTGCATCCTCAAGTCTGGCTGCATGTCGCTCTGCTGCTTCCTCGGCACGTATCTAAACCATTCTTTACCTTCTTCGCCTGTTCGCTGATGCCTGTTCTTCTTCACTTTGATTTGCAATTACTCGTCGAACCTCTTCCGTTTTGCGAGTACGACAACCTAAGTTTGACCTTCTGCGAGACATTGTCTCTATTAATTGAAGTAGATATTTTGCTCAGAGATTAGGAATCTGAAAAAAAAAATGGCCAAAATCGCCATTTCAACATTTTAATTACCCACCTCTTCACTTTTTACTGCATAGGAAGGACAAAAAGAAATTGCATTTTTCCGCTCATTTTGAAAAAGAAGTATTTCTGAAAAAAGGCAAAACTACAAAAAGGGGATTTAAACTTTGATGTTTACCAAAAACAACAGCAAAAACATGAGGGATTGATTTTACTATGAACGTATATGACGACGTGAGTACCCCGAGAAAAACGTTAAATTAATACATTTTTACAATTTTATTTACAAATTTTCTCTCATCGATAATAATTTGTTGAAAAAAAAATGAAAAGAAAACTTTTTTAAAGAGTCTGTTGTTTATGACCGACAAAAGAGAAATAAAATATGGCTTAGGTTAAAAAAAACAAGAAATTTATTTTCTAAACCAAGGAAATAAATGGGATATCGATAATAATTCGTTGAAAAAATGAATAGAAATGTTTCTTTTTAAAAATGGAAGAAATTTATTCTGTTTAAGCTCGCCAAAATATAAATAATAATAAAAAATGCTTCGTTTACCTTAAATGTGGAGTTTTCCTATGTTTTCTATGACAGAACGAATTTGTCTTTAAACGCGTCGGTATTGAAAATTATATGTTTTTGGTTTTGTTCTCATTGGTTCTAATCGACTTTGCAAAATATGTTATTTTTAATATCGTAATATTTTTTTAATATTAGATATATGAAAACTCATTAAAATGCTATAGTAAAATTTCACAACTATTAGATAGTCTGTCGTTTAGGCCCGACAAAAAAGAAATAAAAAATGGCTTAGGTTAAAAAAAAATTATTTACTAAACCAACGAAATAAATGAGATATCGATAATAATTCGTTGAAAAAAATTGACAGAAAACTTTTTAAAAAAATGAATGGATTTCTGTTGTTTAGGCTCGCCAAAATAGAAATAATAATAAAAATGGCTTCAATTTACCTTAAATGTGGAGTTTTCCTATGTTTTCTATAAAATAACAATTTTTTCTGTAAAGTCGTCCATATTAAAAATGAAAGTTTTTTGGTTCGGCTCTTATCGGCACTAACCAAATTACATAATATAATTTTTTAATATTGTAATTTTTTTTAATATAAGGTATATAAAAACACGCTCGTATTCGATTAAAACGCTATAGTAATATTTCAAAACAATTGGTGTGGCCATTTTCTAGATTAGCGGATAGTAACAAACGGAAAGGTTTATATATACAGATAGGTTTATTATTTATTTATTTATTTATTTTTTGCTTTACTTCATATTAACCTCATTATTTAATGCCGACAGTTTGTAATGATAAATTTGTATGAATAGCATATATTTTCCTTGAAAGAAATCCATTTGTAGATCAGATTTAATTGAAGACATTTTGTAAAGAAGGGTTTTGTCGAAAGTCAAATGTTTTGATGGTAAATTTCTTCAAAAATCTGTTGTAATATTTTTGAAAATATTTTGCTGGTAATAATTTTTCCTCAAAAATGTGTCGCTAGAATTTTTATTATAAAAATGTTATTTTGATACTTTGATATTGTTTTGAAATCAGTTTGGGGATTTAAATATTTGCCCATTGTGCTGACCTGGACAAAATACCGAAAAGCATCCTGCTTTAGACAGCCAGTTTAAACTCAAATTCACAAGAACACACAGATGAATTTCATTGAAAAACGAAAGATTTTATTCCGTGAATTAGATAAAAAATCTGAAAGAGAAATAAACAAAAAAAAAAAGATGAGTCCACTGCAATGAAAAAGACAGAAATAAAAGAGAGTAAAGGAAAGGCTAGATACAGAGAAGGGAACCAGGGAGAACAAAGACGGAAAAGAAAGGCTAACTACTCCTACCAGCAGCCATGAGGTGACCTGATATAGTAGTAAAAGCGTTAAGAACCGCGTGGCAGTTGTATTCAATTTAAATTTAAAAAAGGAACAGACTCGGAAAAGCATCTCAGAGTTGATAACAAGAAATAAGCAATTTACAATATTAGACATGGTAAAAGCATGACTAAGCGGCTGAGCAAATATTGCATAGAAAGGTCTTTTATTTCTTCCTTAAAATATCTAAGCTTTTGGGGCTAAAAGGCACTAGCTGGTTGAACGAGCAACACAGAGATAAAGAGGCAACAAACTATTCGTCGTGATACAATAATGCGTTTACAATACGAAGGAGATGAAAGCGCTAAGAAGAATGAAATAAACATACCAAAGTTATATGAAAAGGCGGAGGCGATTAGTGCGTGTGAATACAGGGACCAACAGGCAGAATCTGAAGATCCTGCCAAAGGGTAAATTCTACTCAAGAGATGCCGAGAGTGGATAAAAAACGGTAGTGAGTAATAAAGTAAAAGGAATTAAAACAAAAGGAAGCATGGCCTATTCTACAAGGCCCAAAGAATGAAAGAGAAGGGAAAACAAAAAATAAAATAAGATAAAAAGCAGTAACAAGAAAGACGTTGCAGCGAGACGAGTGGTAAAAAATTAAACAAACAAAAAATGGTGTCCGAATGAATTTGTCCTTGATGACGGAAGGTCCGAGCTACAAACGTGACAGAGCCCCTATTCCAAGGACAGGATAGACCTGAGAAGAACATCAACAGACGTAAAAGAAGATTAATATGGGCGATTATAGAACATATCTTCTATTAATTAGAAAATATGTATTAAGTCGTTGGGGTCCCAAGAAATCAAGTAAAAGTGAAAAAATGGTTTCTTTGATGTACCGTGTCTCTTCAGGAGAGGTAGGGGGCAATAATCACTCTCCACATTTTCCTGTTTTTTTGTATATCTTAATAAGTTTTATCTTTTTGTTACCTCTCCTAAAGAGTGAACCATTGACAGAAGTTTGCTGTGAAGGTTACGCGTTTTTTTTCATCTGTCTGTGTTGCCTTCACTCTGTTCCGTATGTTTCAAAGTTTCTAAGCAATTTTTAGTTATCAGGTTGCCTAGAAATGTCACCTCTTCATTTCTGATCTTAAGAATAAAGGCCCTTTTTGTTACAATTTTCCGTAAATCTTCTTCGTTATTCACATATTGTCTATGGTATTCTCAGCATCTTTCTGTAGAAGCACAGTTGCTTCAAATCTCTTATTAATTTGTGAGTTAATTGTCCATCATCCTATTCCATATAAGGAAGACCGATATTACACGTTTCATTGTTTGTTTTTTTTTTTAATTTGTGTAGTTTTTTTTTGTGCATGTTTTTTAATAATTTGTGTAGTTTTTGGAAGGTATATTTTGCTATTCTGATTTCCCAAAGAATTTCAGTGTCGCACTTTCCATCCTCTGTATAAAACAATTCGCAGGTATTTAAATTGTAGTACTTGTTTCATTTTCATTTCTCCAATTTGCAATTAGTATTTGGGGCTAATACATTTGCTAACAACAATAAATTACGTCTTCTTTCACTTGATGCTTAGGAGTTTCTTCTCGTTTTTCTTCCCTAAGTTCAGCAGTTCCCTTTCCCTACCCGCTAACAAGACACTATCATCTCCATATTTTCTGTTGTTAAGATTGTGGCCGCTTAGATTGTAATGTTCTTAACTTAAATTCATAAATAAGTACGTAAATATGATTCTTCTACTTCTGTGTGACATTTTATTTTATGGTCCTCCACTCCCTTCTGTTTGTTATCCGTTGTGCGTCGTTATTCATTTCTAATGACGTAATTAACTGTTTCCTGCTTTGTAAGTGTTAAATTATTGAAGCCTTTGTTTCAAGTTTATTTCAAGATTGAACCCGCAAATTTTCAAATGTAACTTTCTTATTGTTCAGAGAAGCTTCTTTCTAGTTGTACTCTACTTAAAACTTCCTTGTTACACACATGTTCTGTCTATGTATTTCCATCATTCCTTGGTAGGATCACATTTCACTTCAAATATCTTTCACATCAGTAATACAATTATCTAGCATTCACTGTCATATCAGTCAGTTTACGGGATACACGATTGGGCGAAAGAGATATGACTGACGGGGCAGAAGATTTTCTTGGAATATGTTGCCATTACTTTCTGAAAAAGACTGGTTGCCAGCAAAAGCTATAGAACTTACTCTGTCCCGTTACTTAGTCCATAGCTGGAGGAAAGACACGGGTTAATAGCTTACCTAAGGTTATTTCCACGTAAGTGAATACAACGAATTAAAATGGAATTCGAACTCGGGTCTCCGATTTCTTGTTCCGAAACAACATCCACTGCACCCTAACGCACTGTCATATAGGAGATTATATACTCCAGAGCAATTGAACAATATTTTCTTTCTAAAAATAGTTTCAATGCCGTAATAGTTTTCTTAGTTTTAGAATGATATATTTCGCAATTATTTTTAACTGTCATATTTTCCTATGTTTGTTACAGCATTATCTACATTGTTAATCTTTCTCGTGTACTTGATTTTGTCGTGCTCTGTAAGTAAAACAATCAACTAATAATGCCTCATTTCCTGACGCTGTAAGTTACTTGTTCACCACTGCTGTATCCTGGTATTGAACTCACAAATCTTAGAGTCAAGTCACAGGAACTAACTGACGTCTATATCCACTGAGCCATGTGTCCTTAAGAACATATGGTCTAATGGAATTAGTAATAAAGGTTTTAGTTCGGAATTCCTTCCTGAAGATGGCCGGAGCGTACAACGGGCAAAACGTCGTGCAAGTGGCAACAATGATGAGGATAATTGTCTGAATAATGTAAATACTCTTAGTGAGATTAACTGGCAAAATATTTACAAAAATATACAGACAGGTACCGTGTTATATTCCGTTACTTCGACCGTTGGTATGGTATCACCTGGTTGTTTCTGGGACCTCAATAATTCGGTCGTAAGATTAGCGATTGATTACCGACTCCGGTTCTTGGTGATAACTAATAACTTCGTCAGCAAGATCAAACTTTTTTATTTACATAATTTTGTATGTGCCTTGTCAAATCGCGTCCGCAGGACGTCAGTGATCGGGATCTCTAAAACTTGATGACTTTGTAGCCTTCAACTTCCGGTTGTTCTTTTACTAACCTTCCACTTCCTGTTCTAGAATCTTTTCACACAAACTTGGTAGGCTCGATGTTTCTCCTTGACTGACATACGTTCAAAATCTGCACTGTGCGGGAGCTTTCCTAACATTTCTTTCATCGTTAAGTTCTTTTGTTTCTATTTTCTCTGTCAATAGAAATATCAGCTTAATACGCTGTGTGTATGAAAAAAAGAAAATAAATTATCGTATTTCAGAAAGATGACATATTTGACAGGGTCAGCTGACCCTCACAAGTCTCGCAAGAAAAAGCTAAAGAAGCCAGTTGCCACGGTAGCTTTTCAATAGTACGTGAATTGACTAATCAGCATTTAAGCAAAAGATCAGATTTTCTAGTAAAAAAAAATCCACCTTTCCTGAATCCTTAGTGACTATTTTGTTTGGTGTGGTGCAGAGTATATCGGCTCTCAAACATAAAATCAATGAGCCGAGTTCGAATTCAAGTCGAACTCGTTGCGATCACTTGCGTACAAATACACTTGAAAAATGTATTACTCCTTCTATCCTCTATTCAGCTATGGGTTAAATAGAAATACAGATTGGTTTCTATAGCAGTCAGTCTACTGCAGAAGGAACTGGCAAACTATTCCGCGAAAATATTCTGCCTAGTCAGTCATTGAACAAAAAAGACAGGATTGCCCAAGCGTGCATCGCGTATAGCAATTAACTGACTTAACGAACAGAAGAGAATAAAAAAGTTATCTCATTCGCTGTACCTTCTCGTTCACTAACAAGCAGTCGGCAACATTTCCTTGCTGGAAACAATATAATTGACGTACACAGACTCCACTGTCTTTTGCCATTTATCATTACAAAAATTAAAACTTTAGCATAGTGCAAAGATCGCTTTTAATTTTTCAGTGAGAAAATCCAGATGATGCAACTGCAGGAGACAACCAATGCCAGTAACTGTGAAATAACGGTACCAGTTTGCTGAACACCGGTTTGGGTCACAAAGGTTGTAGTGACACTACAATGTAAGCATAATTCTTTAGAGACATATATTAGTTATCTCATGTCACCTCTTCATCTGGGTGAGGATTGTCCCGTATATGCTGTTATGCAGGAGGATTGATATCACATCACAACTCCCCATCTTTGTTTACAATGAAATATTTCTATTTCTTTAGATTTTTGTACGTGACTTTTTTAAATGTACATTTAGATTTCTCTGTCGCATATTCAGTCGTTTGTTACCACTCTATTCACATAGTTAAATTAATGTACCTGCTTCATCCTAACTCCAATTCGTAGCTCTCATCTTCGTAATGCTCTTCGCGGCTATTGAAATAATATTTTATATTCTTTGCCTTGTCTTGTCATGTCGAGTTCTTCTTGTCTATCATCTCGTGCCGTAGACGTTGATCTTCAGCTATTCCGAAAGCTAAATACAATCGTCTCAATATATTTCCACGAAACAGCCATTGATGATGGCCATATTAGGTTGAAACTAAAGGTTGCCGCACGACTACCAAAGTTATGTAAGGTAGAGTAGTAACTAGATAGATGAACACTTAAGACAAATCAAGTGCTGTAAGCTTAGATGTTCAGGTGGAGCATTGGCTAATACCTCGGAATTTCTGATCGGGAAGCCGAGTTTCAATTCCAGGCTGGTTTGTTATAATAATTTACATGAAAAGATAACCTGGGAAAAATTATAAATCCACCTCTTCTCCCACCTGCTAAGAGTTAATTAGTAAGACACGTATCACTAAATATTATTACCTCCAAAAATTATTATAGTCTAAAAATGATTTCTAAAAATGATTTCTGCTTTTAAACAGTCTCTAAAATTTCAAAATCCGTAGAAAACGAATCAATTAATGAAATGCTGATTAAATACACAGGCATGCATATTTTATTTATTTACATTTAATGGAATATAAATGTGGCCAAAAGTGAGTAATCAGTTTATAGACTGATGGTAATGTAAACTTAATCCCTCACACATACATCATAGTTTCTTTGTTAATAAAATTCTGATAAGTTGTTAATCCACCTCTCCCCCCCCCCACCAGCTATGGCTTAATGAGTAAAATTTGTATCAGTAATACATTGAGTCAGTTGAGTGCCATAAATGATACACGCTTTGGTCAATCATATCTTGAAAGTGACATGACTGACTAGGAAGAAGATTATCCCGCAGTAGGTTGCCATTACTTTCTGTGGTAGACTGGTTGCCGACCAAGGCAATAGAACCTAATCTGTCCTATTATTTAACCCACAACTGGAGAGAAGAAATGGATTAATACTTTTCACAGGGGTATTTTTGCGTAAGTGAATGCAAGGAATTTAACTTGAATTTGAACGCGGTACCCCTATTTGTCACTTCAAGTCGATATCCACTGCACCACAAACGCACAACGCCAAACATTATTATTTCCAAAAAACATTAAAATCAGAAAAATTTTCTAGCTTTAAATAACCTGTAAAATCTCGATAAACCTTTGAAAACATAAAAAAATAATATGTCCGGTAATCTAACAAGATGCTGCATAAACTTCCATTCATTCTTAACTAGATTAGTTCTTGTCAATTTTGTTTGTAGCGTTAGAAATCTTTGCTGTGACTCAGTCATTTAAGTGTCATACGTGATACACGCTTTGAGCGATCATGTCTTTTTTTAGACATGTCTGTATTGCCTTCACTCTGTTCCGTAGGTTTCAAACTTTCTAAGTACTTTTTCGTTATCAGCTTGCCTAGAAATATCACCTATTCATTTCTGATCTTAAGAATAAAGGCCCTTTTTGTTGCAATTTTCCGTAAATCTTCTTCGTTATTCACATATTGTCTATGGTATTCTCAGCATCTTTCTGTAGAAGCACAGTTGCTTCAAGTCTCTTATTCATTTGTGAGGAAATTGTCCATCATCCTATTTCATATAGGAAGACCGATATTACACGTGTCATTGTTTTTTTTTTTTAATTTGTGTAGTTTTTTTTGTGCATCTTTTTTAATAATTTGTTTAGTTTTTGGAAGGTATATTTTGCTATTCTGATTTCCCAAAGAAGTTCAGTGTCACACTTGTCAATTTTGTTTGTACCGTTAGAAATCTTTGCTGTGACTCAGTCATTTAAGTGCCATACGTGATACACGCTTTGAGCGATCATGTCTTTTTTTAGACATGACTGACTTGGCAGAAGATTATTCCGGAGTAGGTTGCTATTACATTCTGCGGTAGAAACTCATGGTAGAAACCTAGGTTGCGCAATAACTCGTTGCCGACCAAAGCTATAGAACTCAATCTGTTCTGTTATTTAACCCATAACTGGAGAGAAAAAACGGATTAATACCTTTCCCAATGGTATTTTTGCGTAAGTGAATGCAAAGAATCACCGATTCCTCGTTGCGAGCCGATATCGACTGCACCACGACGCACATATGCAGCAAATACACAAAGTTGAAAAGTAACTGTATAATCAGATGAGAAAACCCGGAAGCTTACTCACTTACATCGGGTAACCGATGCCACCATAATTATTTTACCATTTCAATATAGCTGGTACCACTATCGTTGAGTCATTACATTTAACGTCTTTAACAGATAGTGTCCGTCATATCACAGGTTACATTTACCGCTATTCTAGGTTTTTCCGTAGCCCTGCTCAGAGGAAGTGATTCGTTACTGTCAAAATGATTACGGGCACTTTATAACGATGTCAGTGGCATCGAGGAAATAACTGATCAGAAACCAGAGCCGACTGGTGCTCCCTAAATCTTTCTATGATTGAGATTTATAATGAGAAACTGTTAATGTTAATCATTTCTTTCTCTCTATTTCTGTCTCTGTTATTCTCTCTCTGTGCCTCTCTCATTTATTTTTCTCTCTTGCTCTCTCTCTCTCTATCTATCTCTCTATATATATAGAGAGAGAGATAGATAGAGAGAGAGAGAGAGAGTTTAGTAAAAATAGCCAAGCCTTACAACGGTGGCAAAATATGCAGACTGTGCCAGGAAGAAAAGTTAGAGGTTATGCTATTCCCAAACGGAAACGAACTATTGAATGAAAGAACGATAATTATGAATAAATGCAACCGTACAAAAATACCACTTAGGCTCATACAACCATGGATGAAAACGTTATAATTTCTTGTAATTTTAAAAACTGCGCATTAAAAATTCATTACCACGTGAACGTTAAAAAGTAAAACACAACGTTACGTGAGCGTTCTTGTAAAGAAAAAAACGGTAAAATCAGTTATTGAAAATCGCCTGAAGACACCACTCATGGTAGAAACCTAGGTCGCACAATAACTCGTTTACAAATGGAAAATATTCAAATGTTATACAATATAATTTTCTTGAAGACTTTTTAATACAAATGCGCACTGGTCTAGCTTTATTGTGACTAAAAACTAAGTAATTAAACACTCAATATATATATATATATATATATATATAATTTGTTTAAACATTCTTTTGATAATATAATGGATAGTCATATTTGAGGCGATACTATGTTTTTTTTTACATTTTATGTATGAAAGTATATGTATATCTATTGGCCTGAATAAACGAGAAATTTAGCTAGCAAAATATACGACAGGATTAGAACATGTATCCCCTAGGGGAAACCGTGAATTGATCTGACGTGTCTTGACCGCTCGACCGCAAAAAACTTACATTAAAACAAAACGAAAATAATGTTTTTAAACACACATTTTCCTGATGTTTCGAAGACATTTTATATGCTTTGTTTCTTTATCCTACTATAAAAAAATAAAATTTATTTATGAAATCCGTTACGAAATGGATATACTCCTGTATATTTTTAATTTACTTGTTTAAGTATTATTTTAATAGATAATCATATTTTAGTAGATACATGGTTTTTAATCATTAAACGATATATTTATCTCCCGGCCTGAATAATAGAGAAATTTTATAAACACCAGAGTATCTACTCAAATACGAGTATCAATTTCAAATAAATGTTTAAACAAATAACTTAAAAATATGACCTAAGAGATTACGTATGATTTCGTAATATATATATGTAGTATTTTGAGGCAACAGAAAATTAACTAAACGTATATTGCCTTTAATTTCTGGTGGAAAGAAACACTAAAAATTGTTCAACATTTGGATATTGTTTTATTACGCGGGTTATAAGCTCTTTGCTCACAGTCAAATATTCGGTGACTGTTATCGTCGCATAGCAATGTTTTATGTCAACACAAGAAATATACACTTTGAAGGCGGATCTCATTACGCCAACGACACTGAAACCACTCTGAAGATGGCTCATATGAGGCGAAAGCTTAGAAACATTGTAATAAAACAATATCCTAATGTTGAACAATATTTGTCTTTCTTTCCACCAAAAATTAAAGCCCAAATACGATGTTTCGAACGGCTCATGACTAAACAAAATAGATATTTTTTGTCTGCTATATTTATCAATATATATATATATATATATAAATAATTAAAATGAAAGCTACTTCTTACAATATGATGGGGGTTTAATAGGCTGGTTAGTGATATTCAAGGAATAAAAAGACAACAAAATGATAAAAATATTGCAAATATATTGTCAAGACGATATTTATTAATTTGTAGCATACAACGGGTTTTAGCACGTGCGATACCCTCTCTTCATCAGCTGCCGACTAGGAGTGGCTATGGCGGGACCGCCAACCCTGGCGCCACAAGCAGCGTTTGCCATCAGGCAGGGTATGAAGATAAATTTGTTGATTGTCCTTCCTGTATATTCTCATAAAGAAGTAAATAAAACGATCGTTCTTCTTTGCAGTTTGTATCGGCGATGAAATTTTCTGAACGCGTTTGCCGTTATTAACGCGCTCGTGAGGGAACAAAAAAAAACGTTATAGATGACCACACAAATATCGCGCATATTAGACCGTGATGCCGCGCAAATTTTGTTTGCTTGTTGTTTTGATCTCGACCAATTCGAACTTGACACGTTCTGTAGCGTTGTTCGAATGCGGTGCGAAACCCTTTTTAAACCACGGCCAGAGATGCCTATTTTTGAAAGGAAAGAAATAACTGAATGTCCCAGAAACCCACGACATCCAACCTCAACAGGCATCACGTTACACCTCCAACCTTTGTTCATACAATTGGCATGCAGTGACTTGTATCGATTTTTCTTTAGCTCGTGCGCCTCTACCCTGTTCTCTTCCCTAGGGATTGTTAACTCTATTAGGAAGGCAGTCATTTTTGAGTCGGACCACAACACGATGTCGGGACGCTTGTTATTATATATATTATATTTATAATTACATATCAGTAGGCCTTTTGAGTAAAGCCGAAACACGAGGAGAAAGATTTTAAAGTCGGAATGTTGGGAAACGCCTGTGTTCAAGGAGACGAGAAATAAGCAATGAAGTCGGACTCATCTTCTGGAGAACTATATGTTTTGGTTGGGGTGACCATTTGTTGTATTATGGAAATAAATTTGTTAGTTTTGGCTTAGTAGTTTACCATGAATTCTTTGCTGGATGCTCTGTGTAAAAAGTGTATTTCTGAGGAAACAAAACACCTGTATAATCTTTTAATATGTGATTCTGTTTTGAAAATGTATTTTAACTCCGATTTAATTTCTTCTTGTTGACACGTACATGAAAAGGCTAAAAGCACGCATGTCATATTATAAATGCTATGGTCCGGTTGATAAAAGTATGAAATGTTATGTAATGCATTTAGACAGCAATCATTTTTTATGCAAGTTTCATTAAAGATGACAGACAAGGTGCTATGGTTAAATTATTTTTATATTGTTTTTGATGTGATCTTATACTTTATTTTTCAAAACAAAAAAATATATAAAAATGGTTTGAATATTTGATTTCTTTACGCGCTTCAGTTATAGTTTTAGCCATTACCAAGAATGAATGTTATCTTATTTTAACTGAAAATATAAATTATTTAGTGTATGAATTTAGAATAATAGAATTGGGTTATATTCCAAACACAGTGACCATATTGTGGCCATGTTCATAGTTGACATTGTTGAAAGTTGGCTTTTTCCTTTTTAGCAATAACTCTTCAATTACTTTTAGCCTTTTTGGATGATGCAATTATATTTGTATAATCAACGAGTATGTTATTAGTAGATATTGGTGGAGCTATGCTAAGAGAAATATAACATGAGTGTTCTTGTTAAACATGTAGTAGTATATCCAATGATATTTGTGGAGGAATTTTTGATCTGATGCAGTTTATCTTTTCACGAAACTTCAAAGTCCGCATGAGACTGAACTATCGCCCGGTATACACTACACCCACGTCTATTGAACAGGTGTAGAGGCTCATACCTTGTTCCCTGTTTAGGATGTGATTTCCGGCTTTCTCTTTTCCAATCTTTTCATTTTCTTTTTTGTTTATTTTTTTTCAATTGGAGTAGATAGACTGAACTATCGCCCGGTTCACACTCCACCCACGTCTATTGAACAGATGTAGAGGCTCATCCCTTGTTCCCTGTTTAGGATGTGGTTTCCAGCTTTCTCTTTTCCAATCTTTTCATTTTCTTTTTTGTTTATTTTTTTTCAATTGGAGTAGATAGACTAAACTATCGCCCGGTTCACACTCCACCCACGTCTATTGAACAGAAGTAGAGGCTCATGCCTTGTTCCCTGTTTAGGATGTGGTTTCCGGCTTTCTCTTTTCCAATCTTTTCACTTTCTTTTTTGTTTATATTTTTTCAATTGCAGTAGATAGACTGAACTATCGCCCGGTTCACACTCCACCCACGTCTATTGAACAGGTGTAGAGGCTCATGCTTTGTTCCCTGTTTAGGATGTGATTTCCGGCTTTCTCTTTTCCAATCTTTTCATTTTCTTTTTTGTTTATTTTTTTTTCAATTGGAGTAGATAGACTCAACTATCGCCCGGTTCACACTCCACCCACGTCTATTGAACAGGTGTAGAGGCTCATCCCTTGTTCCCTGTTTAGGATGTGATTTCCGGCTTTCTCTTTTCCAATCTTTTCATTTTCTTTTTTGTTTATTTTTTTTTCAATTGGAGTAGATAGACTGAACTATCGCCCTTCGGTTCACACTCCACCCACGTCTATTGAACAGATGTAGAGGCTCATCCCTTGTTCCCTGTTTAGGATGTGGTTTCCGGCTTTCTCTTTTCCAATCTTTTCACTTTCTTTTTTGTTTATTTTTTTTCAATTGCAGTAGATAGACTAAACTATCGCCCGGTTCACACTCCACCCACGTCTATTGAACAGGTGTAGAGGCTCATGCCTTGTTCCCTGTTTAGGATGTGATTTCCGGCTTTCTCTTTTCCAATCTTTTCATTTTCTTTTTTGTTTATTTTTTTTTCAATTGGAGTAGATAGACTCAACTATCGCCCGGTTCACACTCCACCCACGTCTATTGAACAGATGTAGAGGCTCATCCCTTGTTCCCTGTTTAGGATGTGGTTTCCGGCTTTCTCTTTTCCAATCTTTTCACTTTCTTTTTTGTTTATATTTTTTCAATTGCAGTAGATAGACTAAACTATCGCCCGGTTCACACTCCACCCACGTCTATTGAACAGATGTAGAGGCTCATGCCTTGTTCCCTGTTTAGGATGTGATTTCCGGCTTTCTCTTTTCCAATCTTTTCATTTTCTTTTTTGTTTATTTTTTTTTCAATTGGAGTAGATAGACTAAACTATCGCCCGGTTCACACTCCACCCACGTCTATTGAACAGATGTAGAGGCTCATCCCTTGTTCCCTGTTTAGGATGTGGTTTCCGGCTTTCTCTTTTCCAATCTATTCACTCTTACGTAGCCCACTGCACACCAGTGGCCTTACCGCCTTGCTCGGGGTGATATGATTAAAAAAAAACAAAACCTTTCAGTTAACGTAGTAATAAACTATTCTGGGTGGATAGGAAATCAAAAAGGTTTGTTCATTCATTCATTTTTCCCGATTAGTTTTGTAGACGTTGGTATTGTACAAGTAGCTCCAATTTGTCTATTCTTGAAGCCTGCGAATGAGTCAGTCAACTGACTCGCTTGCTCTCAGTTTAGTTTGTTGGTATTTAAATTAATATTTATTTCACTGAAAATTTAGCCATGTATTAGGCTGTATATTTTATACTGAATCAGATTAATCTCAGTATCTATACAAGAATAACGCGTATGCATATGCTACCGACGTTAATCTGGTTTTGCAGTAATTCGATCTAGTAATGTTACGTGAATTTCTTGGCATATTTAATGACTTGTATGTCTGTCTATGACCCCTGCCAACATTTGAACACCCATGAGCATCACTTCAGTTCAGCTAGACATGTCATGCAGACTAATATAATTAAAGTTTCCTTGCTGAACGCATTTTCTGTGATTTTTGTGACTATCTTGAGAGATTTCGAAAATGTATTCACCGCCTTCATATGAACTGTACACTATTGATTTTCTTTTAACATTTGTCTGATGTTCCTGTCTTTAGAACGAAAGACTGTATTTCGATAGGTAATAGGTATCCATTTATCTCGCTAGATAAATGTAGCGCCCTCTTTAGTCAAAATCCATTTCATTGGTGGTCAAACTGGAATGAACTCTTCGGGGCGCAGGTCTGTGTGAGACCTGTGCTCTGCCTAGACAATATGGTCTAAATTAATACAAGGTATTTATATTTGGGGACGCTTTCGTTGCAGAAGTTGCCGGAAATTAATTACTGACAACCGCTTTCGGGGCCTCACACCATGTTTTCTGTCAGGATTTACTTCCATATCTTTTCACTTGTTTGAAAATGACCTCAAGGAAACAGAGTTTAAAATCATGGTTTTCCTTCCGCTATGTCTGTTGAGCTACATCTCACCGATTCTCCGGCTTGGAGCTGGGCGTAGTTGTCAGAGGCTATTTGACTATCACCTACTGTTATGAAAACCTTTAATATATATATATATATATATGGAATAATATTCCGTGGAAGGGATGGAATAATATTCGTATCCAAAGAAAAACTATTTTGTTTAAATTGCTCAATACAAAGTAGAGCTAATAATATTTATTCAGAAATTATAACATGAATATGTTATAATATCACTTATTATGTTATATATATATTATAAAAAAGTGAAAGAACACATAGATTAAAACCCACTGTTCGAGCATTTATTATTTAAAAGAGTGCTCGATACAGACTAGAGCCTAATATTGTAATTCTGTTATTACAATAGTTTATAAAAGCATAATATCACTACACAAAGTTTTCATTTTTCAGAACAATACTGTTCTTCTTCAGGTGACATGTTAAAATAAATAGTGACAGGATTTATTTTGAAAATATAAGATGAATTTATGGTTATTTAGAGAATGAAGAAGTACTAGTTGTAGAATATGGTTTTCGGTGTGTCAATATTGTTCCATCAAAACTGAGAATTAGGTATGTATGGAGATCTGAGTAGCGAAAAGAAGGAGGATGGTCATGTCTCTAGACATGTCACTTTTTAATTTTGTCTGGATAAGATACATAGTTGAACCATACATTATTTAAATGGGTATAAAAACATTATATACATGACGTGTTTTAGTAGTTCAAAAACATTTACATTTTTTATATTTAAACTATTATCTAAAGAAAAAAAGGCAAAAGCAAGACAAATTACGAAAAAATATATAAATAAACAAACACAAATATGCCAAAGTCTGTTGATTTTAGAAAATGATATCAGAAACAAAAAAAATAAAAATTTAAGTCAGGATTTAACCCTAAAATACATGAAATTATGAAGACATTATTTAACTTGAAATGAAATATTTTATACTGCATTATTTTCCGTACTAACACTTAAAATATCAACCTATAAAAAATGTCAGTTGCACATAAAAACTAATAACTAATAGCAAAAAACAGCAAACAGCAAAACATTTGAAAGCGTTAATAATAATAAACACAATATATATATATATATATATATATATATATATATATATATATATATCAGTTAAACTTAAAAACAATTAATTATTTGAAGCAAAATGCAGCATGTTTCCTTGAGATTTGAAAAGTAAATCATGAATTCCTGGGTAATGTCTAGTTAAAAACTAATATTTTTCAGTTTTTTTTATCGTAGTTGTTAAAGACAATCATCAGGTATTATCGAAAAAGAGTGAATTTTCTAGTAAAATTGCAGGCTTCATCTTTAATATCTGCAGAAAAGTATATATATATATATATATATATATATTCGCAGGTTCGAATCTTGCTGGATAGCACACATTTTCGCAATAAAATTTATCGTAAAATAATCAGGCCGGAAGATATAAATATAAAATACTCTTTAATTAAAAAAAAACAGAATATCTACTTAAATACGAGTATCGGTAAAAATAATGTTCAAAATAACTCATTACAAATTGTCGGTTGCTTAATAAATACTCGTTTTTGAGTGAATAGTCTGTTTTTCTGTAATTACACACTGTATTTTAACCAGTCTAAACGTTCGAGAAATCATGTTTGGATATTATTTATCTCCCGTCAGAATTCGAACCTGTATTCCCACATATAATAAAGAGATACCAGTATTACATCTTGTGTAAGGCTTACAGCCATATCACGTTGAATACACCGGTTCTCGCTCGATCACCGAAGTTAAGCAACGTTGAACCTGTTCAGTACTTAGATGGGTGACCGGTTGGTCAAGCGTATAGTGATGGATGTGCATTGTGGTGCAGTGGATATCGGCTCTTTTGAGAAATCGGTGGGCCGAGTTAGAATTCCAGTTGAATACCCTGCATTTACTTAAACACTGGTACCCTTGAAAAAGGTATTAACCCGCCCCTTCCCTCCAGTTATGGGTTAAATAACAAGGGTAGGACTTGGGGATCCTGCCCTTAAAAACAAATCCTAATGAATCTTGAATCTTGATAATCGAAAAGTAAAATGTATTACGAGACACAAACACTTATATAAACAACAATAAATTGTTGAAAGAAAATGTGTAGCAGCAAATAAATAAAATGTAGTTGGCAATAAATGATCCGCTGAAGTTGATTTGCCATAAAAAGAGAACAACCAACATCTTGTGTGTTTTACTACTTCACCGGAGAAGATATCAAGTTAAGCAAAGTTCAAATCAAACCGTAAATACATATTCTTCTGATTTCTTTTAGAACATCTATGTCTGCTCGGGATCGTATTCTAAATTAAACAAGCGCAACCGAAGACAATATTATAAAATTATATGAAAATTTACAACATATGTTTCAGTCGTTATATGTACTTTAACCCTCTAGGGCCATTCGTATCATATTTGATACAGTATTTCCTTATAAGGAAACATTTGGTATTTCCCTATAAGGAAACATTTGGTATTCATTGACTGAGCAGTCAGTACTACTATCATTTGAAATTTATAAAATATTTCTCTTAAAAAATTTTTCAGGAAAATATTTCTTTCAAGGCTTGTTTTCATACTGTATCAAATATGATACGAATGGCCCTAGAGGGTTAATCTCAGTCTGTTTATCTATCTATCTATCTATTAACCCTCTAGGGCCATTCGTATCATATTTGATACAGTATTTCCCTATAAGGAAACATTTGGTATTTCCCTATAAGGAAACATTTGGTATTCATTGACTGAGCAGTCAGCACTACTTTCATTTGAAATTTATAAAATATTTCTCTTAAAAAATTTTTCAGGAAAATATTTCTTTCAAGGCTTGTTTTCATACTGTATCAAATATGATACGAATGGCCCTAGAGGGTTAAATCTATTTGTTTGAACATATGTATTGCTTATATATACATATATATAGTGTTGAGTTTATTTTTAGAATCAAGTTTATTGTTTTTTCCCAGTAAGTTTATTTGTAAAAGTTATTTACAAATACACTTACTGAAAAACGGTAAAGTCTTCGATGTCGGGGTAAAAATAGAGCATGTTTAACTGAGTAGGTTCATGTCGACTTCCAAGCTTCGTAAGGACACAGTTAATATATCTTCACCAATCACGGCTTTTTAATGCAAAGAATTTGTCACTTCAACTCAGCAGGCGCATGCCGAATTTGAAGGTTCGTGAGGTCACCATTATGATATCTTCAAGTCGAAGTCGGCTGTAACAGTGTTATCTCGAAACTTCGAAGTCGGCATGAACCTGCTCAGTAAATGTGACAAATACTTTGCATTAAACCCCTCTCTCTCTCTCTCTCTCTCTCTCTATATATATATATATATATATATATATATATATATAAATGTGTGTGTGTGTGTGTGTGTGTGTGTGTGTGTGTGTGTGTGTGTGTGTGTGTGAAGATGACGACACAAAGTAGAAAATGAATATGATGATATAAAGTGTACAATTATATCAAAGACGTGTTTCATCGTCGGAATATTAGGTCTTCGTTAGTTTCATCAGTTTGACGAAAAGAAAAACAAAGTATCTGTTCTCTGAAGAGAATTGATGATCGTAAGTCGAATTAAGCTAGCTTATAAATTCCAGACTTGAGACTTAAAGAAAATCTGCCTCTATATATATATGGTGAGCTGTCATTGTGTTTGTTCCTTTTATGAATATCTGTAATAGGGACGTTTGGTATTGTAGGATTTCAGTTCAGTGATATTATAATATTTTTTGCATACGCACGCACACGCACACACAAACAGCCACACCTATATATATATATATATATATATATATATATATATGCATCACGAAAGAGATCTCTCAGATGATTAGTAGAGAAACCTTTAATTTTTTAAGGTGGCAAAATTGAAAAGACATCTTTGGCCCTAGTTGCGATTTTGAGGTCGTTTTGAAAATCAGCTGCCATCTTGACCTTGTTGGAATGATTATCTTTAATATTGAGGCAGGAGTAAATGGTTGTGTTGTAGATACGACGTTGAGAGCTGATATCATCCGAAAAATCAAGAGCAGCATAGTACTAAGAATGTGTCCTAGCGGGACACCTGCGTTAGTTACAAATATCTCACGAGTCGATATTAAGTATAAATTTCATTTCACGATTCGATAGAAAAGACTGGATCAGCTCAAAAATGTGTTGGGAGACGCCGTAACTTTTCAACCAGTTGAGAAGGCCTGTATGTCAGACCCTCTCAAAGGCCTTCAATATCCCCAATGCTACAGACCAGGGTTCACTGGTTTTATCTTGAGCATGACAGGCTCCATAATCAGCGTCACTAGATAAACCATTGACCTGTGGAAACGAAAAACGTATTGCCCTGCGATGAGAGATTATGACCCAATCCAGCTTTGGTAAAGGCCTCTACTAGTTTCCTCAGAATAAATAGAATGCTTCTCCGTCTATGTGCTCTGTCCCTTCAGGACGTAGGCGATCATGGATTTCTACGTTTCGCTATCTCTAGTGGCTCTGAGCACGCTTCCTCCTGGTACACCATGCAACCCTCGTTCCGTCATCCACCTGATTAGGTCATTCAAATATGTTATCCGTTACCTTCCCCTGTCTCTTTTTCCCTCTATCTGGCCTGTTAGTATCAGGTTCTCCAAGCCCTCCTTCCTCATTACATGTCACAGTATTAATTTCCTTTTTGTTTCAATCATTTTTAAAACATCATGATTGCTCACATGCTCGATCCATGATATTCGCAGCGTCCTTTTGTAGAACCACATTTCAGTTGCTTCAAGTTTTTCCTTCATCTTTGATGATATTGTCCAGCATTCACTGCCATATTGAAGGACAGATATCACATATCAATCCAGTACTCTCTTCCTTTTTTCTAGCGAAATAGTCCTGTTCCTTAATACTTTACTCAACTTCTGGAATTCGTCCTTCGCCATGCCAATTTGCCTTCGGATCTCTGTGTCACACTTTCTGTCTTCTGTTACAACACTTCCCAGGCATTTAAATTTTTGTACCTGCCTGATTCTAGTATCACCGGACTTTATTTGGCATATTGAGCTGCTCTTCTTACTGATGACTATGCATTCGGTTTTCTTGCAGTTTATTTCTAAGCCTTTCTTGTTACTTTCTTCAGCTACCAGCTGTAGGAGGTTTTGTAGCTTCCTTTCTGTGTCTGCTATCAGCACTGTATCATCTACGTATCTTAGGTTGTTTAAATTGTGACCTCCTCTCATGTTTTTCTCAAATATGTCCAGGCTACCGAGCATCTCCATCAGTTCCTTGCGGCTGATTTTGTCAAATGCCTTCGCATAAACAATAAAGCACAGGTAGAAGTCCTTCTTTATTGTTTTGTCCTTTCAGAGAGCAGCCTTACAGTTCTTAAAAAGCATGAACAATAGATGATACTTCCCAGCAGACTGGAAAGCAGGCGGAAGTGAGGCATTTATTATACTGTGTAGAAAGAATATTTGGGGAGCACAGTTCTTAATTACTGTTACAAGGATACCGTCAGGTCCACAGGTTTTGTGAGGATCTAGATTAGAGATGATGAAAGAAACCATAGAAGTGCTTATATGCATATCACTCGAAAGAGACTCAATTCTAGGAGGGAAGATGATATTTTGGGTGAGTCAAGGGTAACTTTAGAGAATTTATGATCAAAAATTCGGCGTCATTAACAGAGATTGATGAACCCTCAAATTGATTAAAGTGGTGGCGAATAGAGACTCTAAACATTTTTAAGGCCTTATTACAGAGCC
Organism: Ascarosepion bandense; assembly: GCA_037127315.1. Taxonomy (NCBI): domain Eukaryota; kingdom Metazoa; phylum Mollusca; class Cephalopoda; order Sepiida; family Sepiidae; genus Ascarosepion; species Ascarosepion bandense. The sequence goes on from JBBBDQ010001207.1 coordinate 974,457, forward strand.
GCTAGGAATCACAAGATCCAAAGATTTTAAAAGCTATACGGTGAGTCAGTCTCCCGTCAGACATTAACTTTGCTACTTCGGGCACGTAATATTTATTGCGAGCAGAAACCAATATGCGCCTGTTGTGACAAAAACTGTTGTGACAAAAAGACGGCATGAAAGCGTCCATGATCCCCAAAAAAACCTCACTGGCACAATTTTTAATCGCGGGCTAAAGATGTCAGTTCATGTGTTTTTACGACGAAAATCACGGAGCGAGTCTCAATCAGCATGCTGGTAACGGAAAGCGGTCTTATGAAAAGGGGGTTCCTGTTAAATAGATGTGAACACGAAATATCTGTAACCACAACAGGGTGATTTGAGTTAACAAGAGGCCGAAGCTATGAAAATGCGAGTAGAGAACGTAAAAAATAAATCCGGTAGAAAATCAGTTGCACGGTTTTGCAATGAGTAGGGAAATGAGTAGGGAAGTCGAGGATTTGAGTAAGAGATTGAGCAATGGAAAAATTGAATATCGGCGACATCAGTACCTTCGGAATATTTCAGCCAGGTGTCACAGGGAGCATTAAAGTCACCGAAGACAAAAATGTTTACAGGTGGATCGAGAGAATGTGCACTTTTTATACTGTCAGCTATCATGCATAATATACTGCAGTCCTGGAAAGAGTAGTGTGATAAAGGAAAAAGAGTTAGCTAATAGAGCTTAGTAACGAAACACGGAAGCACATAAAACAGCAGTCGGTGGCCTCGTGGAACAATTCCCTGGCCATCTGAAGATACCAGATGTAAAGACAAAGGCTTTGGATGTGAATATTTTTGGTAAATGGAAAGATAGACTGGAACCAAGATTTCATTAGTAGCAATGAAACAATTCAATTTATTTTCACAAAGGGCTATTATATCAAGCGATACTTCCTAGAGAAAAACGTCTACGTTGCATAAGTTCGAATATATAACATAAATATTAGTGAAAGAAAGGTCGAGTGTGTAAAGATTTTTTTTTATTTTTGCTGGTTTATTTGTGATTTTTAGTTGTGAGTTCTTTAAGTTGTGTTAGAGATACATAAAACACGCACACCGTAATTGTCGCTATCTGTCAATAGCAATAGCGTGTATTATTGAGAACATAGCATAGTGTGAGTTCAGGATCTTTCACCGGAAATACAGGTAGGGACACGTAAACATGAGAGATATGGCACTACAAATATCCTCATATTAGCGACTGTTGATTAGAGCAGTGTCTCTAAGTACTACCAACGGTTTCGTGCTCCTAATCTGCAACCTGAAGAATCAAACTGTAAAAACGGTACAGCCATTATCAACGCCGAGGTGGTTCAGCATCTCACAGCCCACAGGCTCCTCTCGGACAAACTTTTTTTTTTTAATCATCTCACCCCAAGCAAGGCATTCCACTGCCACTATTGCGCATGGGGCTACATAGAGGAAGGTAAAGAGAAGGAGTGGTTAGACATAGGGAATGTCAGGAGGAAGGTGACAGATGAGTAAGGATAGCGATGAGGGTTGGGCAGATGGGAAGAGTGTTTGATAGAATGGGAGCAGGTTAGTGTGTTAGGAGGTGTCTATTGACCTTACATTTAAACTCCTGGAGATTGTAGCCGTCGGGGAAGCAATCGTTTGGAAGAGAATTCCACAGTTGAGAAGTGCGAGGAAAGAAACTGTTGGAGTAGAAGTTACGGCTGCATTTTATCGGTTTCACTGTAAAAGGGTGGGATCTAGTAGCTAATCTAGTATCTCGTTCAAATTCGTATTTAGGGGGCACTAGTGGTCTAAGTTCATCGGAGCAGAAGCCGTGAAAGTATTTATAGAAGAGACACAGGGAAGCCACGTCTCGCCGGTGGGAGAGAGACTGCAGGCGGCCTGCCAAGTCGGTATCTATCACATTACAGACCCTCCTTTGAACCTTATCGAGAAGCCCGAGGAGAACAGCAGGGGCACCCGACCAGATATGGCAGCAGTATTCAATGCACGGTCGGATGGTAGATTTATAATGTTTATTATAATATATATAATAACAGTATGGTTTCTTCTTCATCAGGTCTACTGCTGATAGGCTAACGACCATCACCGAGTATATATATCAGGCTCTCGATAAAAATGGTAAAGCCCGTGGCGTTGCCTTGGATATTTCTAAAGCGTGCTGGCCTTCTACGCAAACTGCGGAGCTATGGTATAACTGGACATTTGTTTGACCTAATCCAGCCTTTCTTCTCTAACAGCACATTGAAGGTGATATTAAGCGTACATGCCTCCCAGAACTACCATACAAACGCTGGTGTCCCTCAAGGCTTTATCCTAGGTCATACGCTTTTTCTGATCTACATTAATGATCTCCCCGATGCCATAAGATCCCAAGTAGGCATGTACGCTGATGAGACCACAGCTTACTCTCGCCTCGATCAAAAATCTGGTGTGGGCGACAAAGCGAACCTCGCTGCCGAGCTTGAAAAGGACCTACAATCCGTAGTGGACTGGGGTAAGAAATGGCTCGTAAATTTCATTTTTTCCAAAACGAAGCTGCTATCAATTAACCATCATAGACAACCGCACCTACCTCCCATTAGCATGGAACAGGCTGGCCCCCCAGAGAGTAAAACACTACGCCTCCTTGGCCTCACACTCTCAGCGAACCTCAAGTGGAATGACTATATCGAATCCATTGCTAAATCCGCTATGAAAGTCGGTTCTCTGTGCAGGGCCCGGAAGTTTTTTTCCGTCTGAATCTATCCTGTACATATATAAATCTACCATCCGCCCGTGTATTGAATACTGCTGCCACATCTGGTCGGGTGTCCCTGCTATTCTCCTCGGGGTTCTTGACAAAATACAACGGAATCTGTAATGTGATCGATACCGACTTGGCAGACCGGCTGCAGTCAATTTCTCACCGGCGTGATGTGGCTTCCCTGTGTCTCTTATATAAATACTTTCACGGCTTCTACTCCGATGAACTTAGACCACAGTTGCTCCCTAGGTACAAATTTGCACGAGATACTAGATTGGCAACTAGATCCCACCCTTTTACAATGAAACCGATAAAATGTAACCGCAATTTCTACTCCAACAGCTTCTTTTCTCGCACTTCCAGCCTGTGGAATTCCCTTCCACGTGCAAGCAATCTCCAGGAGTTTAAATGTAAGGTCAACAGACACCTCCTAACACACTAACTCGCACCCATTCTCTCAAATACTCTTCCTATGTACCTCCTTACTCGTTTATCACACTCTTTCTGACATTTCCTATATCTATTCACCCCCTCAGTACTTCCCTCTATGTAACCCCCTGCGCAATAGTGGCAGTGGAATGCCTTGCTTAGGAGTGAAATGATTAAATAAAAAAACTCAAAATGTAAAGTCAAAGTAACTAGTTAGTTTGATCACCAAAAATAAGGACAGTTATATCATGGTGACTCTTGCAGAAAAAAGAGTGAACCGTTAAACCGTATGCTGATCAGGGAAAAAGGGATGAACCTCTACACTTGAACAAGGTAGAGCCATAGCAGCAGTGCTTCCTGGGCGATATGTGAGTCTATATATATATATATACATATATATATATATATATATATATATATATAGCAATCGCTTGAAGACACCACATGGTAGAAACCTAGGTGGTGTAATAAATCCTTTACAAATAAAGAATATATATATATATATATATATATATATAGAGAGAGAGAGAGAGAGAGGGGGGGAGAGAGAGAGAGAGCCAAAAAGAGAGAGAGCGAGAGGGAGAGAAAAGATGTCTCAAAGTTGAATATACCCTGTTTAAATGATAATAAATGCACTGTTTAACAAGTAACGAATTGTTGGCTTAAATTAAGACATATTAATAATTATCAACGTATATAGAAAATCTATAGTTTAAATTAAATATTAGATTAAATTAAACTAAGAGTATTCCCATAAATAGTTTTTATTAAATTCAACCGGCACCGCCTTCATATTTATTTATTCTTTTATATTTTTCCAATTTCGCAATGAGACTAATTGAAATTATGTATAAAATATCTAATTTTTTTTTCTGTATGTTTTCAACTAACTGAAACATTATCATGAGTGTTGTCAGTGTGTTAGACATTATTTTCACACTAAATCCCAGTGTTTCATGAAGAATCTCCTAATAAACGATTTTTATTCAATCACATCAAAAATCAACTTTTTCCAATACGGATCATCTTTTACCGTGATTAAGAGTGACCAATTTCGTTTTCGATACGATATTTTACCGCTCCCCATTTGTGAAAACTATTTATTCTTCATCGTTTGCTTTAAAAATTAATCGTTTTTCTTCTCGTTTTAGCCGTGTAGAGTAGTTGAAAAATAAGAAGCAATAGCTTACAGTTAATATAAAATATGTGATTAACTTTTCAAAATATTTGAGAATACTCTGATCACATATGCGTCGTCAGAAAGAAAACTTTAATTATATTTGTTTACAAAACATGTCTGGGGGATCAGGATTCAGCTCATATGTCTGTGATGGCTGGCAGGGGTTATAGACACATATACAAGTCATTGAATTACGTCTTCAAATTTAGACAAAGTTATTAAATCTAAATATCGCAAAAGGCGACAAACATAGTCAGTATATCTACGTATATCAGACATTGGTTGATATTCTGATTATATATATATATATATATATATATATATATATATATATTAATTATATATATATATATATATATATATATATATATATATATATATAAATTTTCCATACGCTATCTAATACATGTCCAAGTTTTAAAGAGAACCGAATATTGATTTCGGTATCAACAACAAGCTGACTGAATAATTTAGTGTGTAACTATGGTCAGTTTGCGATTCTCTACTCTTAGACGTTTGATGTTTAAGAGAAACACATTCAGACTGTCACTAGAGAGCTCTCGAGAGCCTATTCACTAAATCTCTACAGCTCTGGAAACATAAGCAAATAAGCATTCGCTGTTAGGTCAGAATATGATAATTTTGCAATTATATGTATGAATATATGTATGTTTTGGCAACATATCTTCATTTAAACATGTTTTATTAAACAGTATAGACATATTATATCTATTTATATTATACTGATATTTTCCAGTTCTCTAATCAGTTTCTTAATGGTAAAATGAAATTCATTATGGAAGGCGCCGTAGTTTCTGTTTACCCAAGTACTTTCGATTTCCTCCAAGATCATTCCCAGGGGTAAATTACAAAAACCAGTTTATTTTGACTATGATAAAATCTGCATTTCGTTGCGCTATTGATTAAAAACAAAACACCCGTGAACGCTTTCTGCTATAATTAATTAAGTTCCCCAAAGAAAGAAACGAGCCATTTTTGTTTCGGTTAATTTTTCTTATACTTTTCGTTGAATAAGGGAAAAGTTTGTTAGAAAATATCCCACACAACATTTTAAGAAAGTTTGTATTGTACACAAGATTCCTAACAACGTAGAGGAAACCTTCAGTTGATTGGACGCATATTAGAACGATCGACTAGGAATGCTTTCACAGTCTAAACGAAACCAAATCAAACCTAATAAATAGAGAGGTCTAAGACGCGTCAGATCAATTGACGTCTCTACTTGAGTTGTTAGGAGTCGCAGGTTCAAATTCTGTCGAATGAAGCTTGTTTTCCTAACAAAATTTCTCAAAAATATTTAGGCCTCTAGATATGTATAAATATAATGTTTAATTAAAAACAGAGTATATACTTACATACAAATATCTATTAGAAATATTCTTCAAGCAAATATATAAAAATAGATCGCGTGTTAATCCATTTTGTAAATCTCCAGAACTTTCCGTAAAATATATTCTGAAATGTATCGTAATGTCAGCAAATGTAAACATGTTACGAAAATTAAAGAAGAGTCACGAAAATGGTTATAATTGGTTACAATTTGAAATGATTTGTTTACACCTTATTTTTAATTGATACTCGTAGTTAAGTAGATACTCTGCTTATAATCAAGCAGTATTATGCTTGGGGGTCTGTCCTTTGTACACAAGAATGGACTCGCCTGATGTGTACAAATAATCCTGCCTATACAGAGAACGACAGTCATGTAGTTGAAGAGTTGCTTAGTGCTAGTTGGAGTTATTTGGATACAGACTCATTACCCGGACATACTTTCACTGCAAGACTGTATATATTGATTTCTACATATAGTATTCCTGTATTGACTAACCCGTTTCCAGTTTGTAAATTTTGTTTAATATAACTTAGATTTCCTATCTCCATATCTGTGTTTGTTATTTATTATTGTGTGTGGTTTCTCACCCGGAATCCACAACAATTAAATATTTATTTTTATCGGCCTGATTATTTACGATAAATTTTATTACGAAAATGTGTGTCATTCGGTAGGATTCGAAACTGCGACCCCTATCCACATAGGGGAAGATACCAAGTGATTTGGTGCGTCTTAGACATCTCGACCACGAGGACAAATTAAGCCTATAACACAATTTTCGAATACATCGTAATAACCATCTCTGCTCTGAAATGTATCGTAATGTCAACAAATATAAACATGTTACAGAAATTAACGAAGATTAACAAAACTGGTTAAATATATAATTATATAATACTTTTTAATTATAAGCAGAGTATCTACTTAAATACGAGTATCGATCAAAAATAATGTTCAAACAAATCATTTGAAATTGTTGGTTGTTTATAACCAGTTATATATATATATATATATATATATATATATTCCAAACATAAACGTCTTATTTTGGCTTCAATTTCAGTTGAAAATAAAGACAAAAATTCTCCAACTTTTGGATAATTATTTATTGATTTTCTTCTAAGCTTTCGGCTCACATGAGCCATCTTCAGAGAGGTTATTTAAACTGAAATATTATAACATCCACCATCACCGACGAAAACCGCATCGCAAATTTAAGAACTGCGTTTATTATTTTTGGTAACTATTACCGTTGCCAAGCGGAGTTTTATGTCAACACAAAATAAAATCGCCGGTGATGGTGGATGTTATAATAATATTTCAGTTTAAACAACCTCTCTGAAGATAGCTCATATGAGCCGAAAGCTTAGAAGAAAATCAATAAATAATTATCCAAATGTTGGAGAATTTTTGTCTTTATTTTCAACTGAACTAAAGCAAAAATAAGACGTTTTGAACGGCTCATGATTAAACATAATAAACGTTTATTGTCTCTTATATTCAACAGCATATGTTTGGAAAATTACAATGCTGCCTCGATACACTATATATATATATATATATATATATATATATATATATATATATATATATATAGTCATCTGCAGATAGATCTGTTTTTCACAGCTCATCTGTACGGTTAGACATCCGATTGCTTTTAACCCAGGATTGAAACCAGACGGAATTGGCGTCAGTCGGTGATTCTACCTCTGAGCTATGGGATCACTGATGAGCTCTGATACAGCAAAAAAGGCAAGTATATTGATGACTAATATATATGAGATTTACCGTTTAGTAAACATATATTAGAAATATATATGGGTAAAAATATGTTATCAGCATGTTGCGGGTATCACCTCTATGGCCATGTGCGTTTGAACGTGGTACATTACATATTTATGGGCTCCTGGATCTTTTATCTAGCAAACAATATTTGAGGATTTAATCTGAGTCCGGTTAATAATAATACACGAAACAATGAATATAAAAATTAACTACATGTGGACACAAATGCAAACTACCTATAAGAAGTAGTGGTCATCTATTTAAGTACTGAGCAGGTTTAACATTGCTTAACTTCAGTAATCAGAGAAGAACCAGTGTCTGTACCCTATAGAGTGCACCATTAATAATTCGAAAATATACCCATGCTATCAGTTTTAGATGCATATAAGGTCATGTAAAATGTACACTACCGGCCACAATTATTAGGCTACCCAAATTTTTTTTTTTTTAAATAGAATGATATATTTTATACTATTTTTAGTATTTCTTTCCAAGTGGATAATTCTGAATGAAAATAGATTTTTTTTTTTTGTTATTATTACTTTTCAAAATTTTACTAAGCAGCCAGAAAGGCTTTGCTTTGACCAACCAATAATAAGAAGAGACTAGTATGGGGAAGAGAGCCCAAAAACTGGACACTAGAACAGTTCATTTGATGCATATGTTATTGTACAGTATTAACAAAAGAAATATTCTATTTTCATTTAGAATTATCCACTTGGCGATAAATACTAAAAATTGTATTAAATACATCATTTCTTAAAAAAAAACTGGGGTGGCCTAATAATTATGGCCGGTAAAGAATCTTACGGTATATCAAGAAGAATATTGAAATTTTAGGTAAATCTTGTAGATGCAACTTATAAATGGCCCCCAGTAAATCATTAATGTAAACAAATAGTCTGTTAAATAAGCATGCTATGCATTTCACCGCAGCACAAATCAAATTCAGATGTTTATAAATCACTTCTTAATACTAATACTAAATCAGTGCCATATATATGGTCGTACGATTCTACTGTGACACAAAAATGTAAACTTACTGTCACATCATTTTGAAATACCATCTGATAACTTAAGCAACGTCGAGCCTGGTTAGTATATAGATAGGTGTGCGTTTAGTAATACAAAGTGATGCAAGCTTGGGTGTGCAGATGGTTTTATGAACAATGGCTCGGAATCTTTTATCAAATAGTGGAATTTCAACTCCAATCTGATCCGTTTTAGTATTTTACTTGTAAATACAATTTGTGAAAGGCTTATGGCCATATCACGTTGAATGCACCGGTTTGCGATCGATCTCCGAAGTTAAGCAACGTTGAGCCTGGTCAGTACTTAGATGGGTAACCGCTTGGGAATACCAGTTGCTGTAAGCGTTTAGTGACGAATGTGCGTTGTGGTGCAGTGGATATCGGCTCGGAAAGAGAAATCGGTAGGCCGAGTTCGAATTTCAGTTGAATACCCTGCATTCACTTAAGCACTGGTACCCTTGTGAAAGTTATTAATCCGTGCCTTACCTCCAGTTATGGGTTAAATAACAGGGTAGGAATTAAAAACAAATCTTGATAATCGAAAAAAAAGTATTACTAGACGAAATACTTATATAAAACAACAATAAATTGTTGAAAGAAAAAGGTATTACCAGTAATAAATAAATAAAATTTAGTTGCCATAAAAAGGAAACAACCAACCAACAATTTGTGAAAGGCATGAATCTAAGTATTGTAACCCAAGCTATGGCTGGATTAGTGTGACTGGTATTTACTCAGCTAAAAAAAGAAATAAAAATAAACATTGCGTACAAATGTATTTGATTTCGGCATTTAAAAAGCCAGTAGATGTTGATATTTTGCTAACCTAAAAGAAAAAACTGAACCAAAGAGAAATTCAAAAATGTATTAGAATAGCGAATGAAAAAAGATAGCGAATGAATAAAAAAAAGTCTTCCAGATTACGCAGAAATAAAAGTAATATTGATATCTCATTTTAACATATATATATTGAATTACTGAAATAAAATTTCTAGAGAAATTCACAAATAGCTTCAACCTCTGTCTCCTGATGATTCGAAATCTCCGAATCTTTTCTGGATGGTCACCGTGTTTAAGTTGGTGAATGCTGCCATTATCCTTTCAGTTCATTTTTGTGGCCACAAGAAGTTTTGTTGCTCTTTCACTCAACTGTGCCTCCCACTTATAATCAAGGAGGTTGCAGTCTGAGGAGTTATGTGGCCAGATGTAAGGATGAACGTAAAAAATTGCCTGACAGCAATGACTAGGTTCTCCTGCTTGTGTGGCATTGTGCAGAGTACTGTTTTCAGACATAGGGTCTTCCAGCAGCCAACCTCTTAATCAAGAGCAACACTATCTCTTCAAGGCACTTGATATTGGCCTCCGCATAGAGTCTGCGGTCCTGTGAGAAGATGAATGGCGCTATAACGTTGCCATCATTAGTGATCTCACTAAAGAGTTTAGCATCATCATTAGACTCATCTCTTTCAAGATACTCTGCACAGTCATTAGATTGACATCCTAACACTCGGATGTTCGTAATGGAGTTTTCGTCGAAAATCCTAATGCCTTTGTAAATTTCTGTCGAAGGGAACTGCGGCATGGCGTGCTTTTTTCACAGCCGGTTTCCATCTGACCCTATTCTATTATGCAGTCGACAAAATCAAAAACAAACAACGCACAGTCGCGTAATTGAAATTATAAAATGTCGATGATGTAGCCATTGCATCCTATATATATATCCAAGAATCTAAGCAGAATATTAAATATTGGTTAAAATAATAATGATATCATCTTGAGAAAGACAATAATCTTTAGTTTTACAAAATAATCATCTACGTTTTCATAGATATGAAAATGTCATTCGAAACAATGAAAAACTGCTAAACAATACATAAAATCTTCATATGAAAGTACGACCAGTATAGATATTGCATTGGTTTAATTTTATTGTGAGAAAAGGGTTTATAAATATCTGTGTTTTATTTGTGTTATGGTGAAGTGCATAGCACTCTCATTTAACAAACTTTTCGCTGACCTTAAGGATTTAAAACTTTTCATCTTATACCAGATTTAACTAAACTTTCAACAGCTATTTGGCATAATCATAACACGAATTTTACATAATCTTACACGTATCTAAAACTGACAGCATGGGTATATTTTCGAATTATTTATGATGCACTCTTTCATTAATTAAGGCCATATCATGTTGAAACATTGGTTCTTCTACGATCACAGAAGTTAAGCAACGTCGAACCTGTTCAATACATAGATAGGTCACCGCTACAGAAGAGCAGGTGCTGTAAGCATGGATATGCTAATGGTGTAATCTTAATTGGAAATAAGACAGTCGAGTTAGTTATGTTCACGCTAAAATACTCTTCAAAAAGGCATGAATCCACCTCTTCTTCCACAGCTAAAGGTAAGTCAGCAGTATTTATATCAGTAAACTCATTATTTCCAAAACCTTCTTACGACTTTTTGGGGCCGTATAACAGCCAAGAGGTTGATAAGCCATAGAAAATGAAGCAATCAATCTATTCTTTTTCATGGAATCGGTTTTTCTTCCTCAAGTTTAATCTTTTTGGAGAAACGTTTTTAAGCTGCTTATATTGACGTTAACATCTTAGGGGAGATAACTAAGATACACCTAAAATATTTGTCATGTAGCATAGTTTAGTTTTATCATATAAGGTATATACATTTTGATACATGTGTGAGTGGGTGAAATTTACCTGTTTTATGTTTGTGTATGTTAAACTGTATAGACGGGTATTTCTATGGTGTTATCAATATATTTGAAAAACGGCTGCACAAGTATTTAAGTGTGTGTGCGTGTGTGTGTGCTTATGTGTATGTTTACCAGAGTGGGTGTATTCAGTGCATGCATTATTAATGTTTGTAACGATTATTCAGCCGACTGAGACGAAACCGCCCACACCAAAGGGAATTTTTTTCTCAAGTAGAATCTGGTTACTTGACCTTTCCGCTATCTTCCAACCAGAATGAATTTTCACCTGCAAGAATCTCTTCAGTCCTACTTGTCCCTCGATCTCTCCGCTGTCTCTCTTTATTATCCGCTCACTAATTTACTTGCAAACTCACTCAATATATATATATATATATATATAGATAGATAGATAGATAGATAGATAGATAGATAAAACGATTTGCTTTGAACAGTTTCGCCAATGAACCAGCGGAACCACAAAGAATAATTTAGTTTCACGATCATGTCTCTACAAAAAAAAAAAAAAAAATGAGAACTTCCAAGTTAGTTTTATATATGCAAAATAATATTAATTCTTTCGGATTCTCACAACAATTTACTAATATATATATATATATATATATATATATATATATATATATATATATATTTAATTTACTAATATATATATATATATATATATATATGGGGGATGTGTGTATGTATGTATAGACAAAATCAGAAAATAATGATTTTGAATAAACGTTTTCCTCATTTTCTATATAATTCATATCTGCTCTATCATAACAGACAGACAAAGCACACACACACGCACACACACACACACACACACACACATACACTACGGGCCATACTTATTAGGACACCCCAGTTTTTCTTTTTTTTCAATGATGTATTTCACATTATTTTTAGTATTTATTGCCAAGTGAATAGTCCTAAATGAAAATAGAATGGTTCTTTTGTTAATACTGCACAATCACATGTGCACCAAATGAACTGTTCAGGTTTCCAGTTTTTGTGCTTTCTTCCCCAAGGCTTGTCGAAGCAAAGGCTTTCTGGATGCCTTGTAAAATTTCGCAAAGTAATAATAACAAAAGAACCATTCTATTTTCGTTTAGAATTATCCACTTGGCAATAAATACTAAAATAGTATGAAATGCATAATTTAAAAAAATACTGGGAAGGCCTAATAATTATGGCCGGTAGTGTGTATATATATATAGAATCGTGTGGCCATAATCAAGGTGTTTTTCTGCCACTGTTGTGCAGGGGGTTACATAGAAATGTTATGAGAAAGAGTGACAAGTTACAAGGGGTGTCGGGAAAAAGGTATGAAAAGGAAGAGAATACTGGAGAAAAGAGCATGAGAGAGAGAGGATTTAGTGAGATAGGGGATGACTATTGACTTTACATTTGAATTCTTGAAGAATGTAGTTCTCGGGAAAGCAAGCACAGGTGGGAAGTACGAGAAAAGATGCTGATAGAGTAGAATTTGCGTTTACAATTTCACGGTTTCAGAGTAAAAGGGTCGGAACTCGTTGCTAATCTTGGAAATTTATATATAGGTGTTAACAGTGAGCTAAGTTCATCAGAGCAGAAGCCGTGAAAGTATTTGTAGAAGAGATACGGGGAAGCTACACTACGTCGGTGAGAAGGCGACTGTATGCTAGCTGTTTAGTCGGGATCGATCACATTACACATTCTCCGTTGGTTTTTGTCAATGACACCTAGGTGGATAACAAGAGCACCCGACCAGATATGGCAGCAATATTCAATGCACGGGTGGATGATAGATTTGTATATGTGCAGCATTGTTTCAGACGGCAAAAACTTCCAGTCCCTTCACAGAGAACCGACCTTCTTAGCAGCAGATTTAGCTATGGATTCTATATAGTTATTCCGTTAATATATATACATATATGGTCTAGAACCCATAATAAGCAAGAACAATGGGATTTATGATAAACACTTCCAACACATATGTTTGTCTTTCATATTTGAATTAATCTGATTTCACACTTTGTCTAGTCGTTTTTCATTTTTGTTTAGAATACTATTAAACATCTAATAACACACACATACACACACGCACACACACACACACACACACACACACACACACACACATATATATATATATATATATATATATATATATATATATATACTATGAAAGAATGGCTCTACTGGTTAGATGGTTCTAGTTTTATATTTTCGAGTTTCACGCTCATGTGATCCTCGAAGTCTTGAATATCGATGACGCCTGAAAATCGCAATAGCGAGAAATTCGGTTACAAATAAATCATGATTTCATCGAGTTTAACGTTAGTAAGCATTTTTTTATTTCTCGGTTTATACAATCTAGGCTTCGAGTATTTTACTGAGTATGAACGCTTACTTTTAGACCTAATTAGTTTTGTCTCTTTTCAGCATTGTCTTTCTTGTTTGGAACTTTATCTCAATGAAAGTTTTAGATTTTGTCAACTTGTCTCTTAGTTCCATCAACTGTTTTTGTTTTTCATTAATGGATATATATATATATATATATATATATATATATATATATATATATATATATATATATTGAAATTAATTGTTTGAACATTATTTTTTATTTTTTATCGATACTCGTATTTAAGTAGTATTGTGTTTTTAATGAAACAGTATTATATATTTATTTCTACCGGCCAAACAATTCATTTCATATATATATATATATATATATATATATATATATATCCAAAAGAAAGCTGCTTGAAAGTAAAATCCAAAAGAAGATCCTATTAATATTAATTATTATTTATTATTTTGAAAAATTTAAAAAGACCGGTTAAAACTCGATATATTACTTTTCAAAATACTTTTATGAAATATTATTTATTAATGTATTTATCTCGGTTTCTCTTATCTCTATTTATCGGCGTTCCCTCCTGTGTGTTAACCCGACACACTTTTCTCCTTCCCTTTCCGTACTCTTTTCTTACTTCTTCCCATTTTTTTTCTTTCTCTTTTCTTTTCTTGTCACGACCTCTCCAATTTTATTTTCTTTACACGCAACACACTCAAATGAATAACTGTATTTTATCAATGACTAGCAGTATATACCAGCTTTGTTCGGGTGTAATGAATGCTTTTAATCTAATCCATGTTCCTGGATCTCAGACTCAATAGACATTGGCATAAAAGACTAAAAAGCAATAGTTGTTTCCATTCAAAGTGAAACCGTACATTGAAAAAAAAAATGAATGGATGTAAATCAAATTTTGATATCCGGTATCGATGTCAAATAAATTTTCCGTCGCAAAGTGAATTTTGAAGGTTAAATAAGTCCTCTGAGTAAATGGTATCATGGCTGAGTCTAAGAACTACAGTTATACCGACTTAGATCAAAACGCGAATCAAAAACCAACATAAAAAGGCTGAAAACCTGATTTTGATTAGACCCGATAGCACAGCGGGGTATCGATTTCCAATATCCGAATCAAATAAGTCATCTAAGAATAAACTAACCTAAGTAAGTCCATGGAAATTTATTGTACACATCGGGAGTAAAATTGGAGAAAATGAACCATATTGATCAGTTTCGATTTTTGATCAGATTCGATAGAATGTCGGGAGTATCGATTTCCGACATCGGGGAAAATGAGTCGTGTGAGATCTACTAATGCTTGAGACTAAAAATTATAATTTTATCAAGTTAGAGCAAATTCTACAGCAAGAACCACGATAAAAGGGCTGAAATCCTGATATGGATCAGACCTGGTCGGATACTGGGGTATCGATTTCCAATATCTGTTGGAAACAAAAAAAAAATAAATAGTCCATGACCTGACCGGAAGCCTAACGAATATTTATGTGAAGTTTGGTGAAAATTGGTAAAAATTATGGATTTGAATAAAGGACATACATACATACATACAGGCAGACAGACATCAGACAGACACACAGAAAACATCTTGCCTTCTGTATATATGGATTACGATCGCTGTCAATAAGTGTTTAGTTTCACCCGTTCAGAGTCCATGCGTCTAATTTTTTTTAATATGTAATATATATAGTGGCGTGAATTAACAGAAATTCATATGAGGGTGCGCATATGCATAGTATTAATATTCAGGTGTTAATAAAACAGTGCTCAGTGTATGAACAGATCTGTATTGTATATATATATATATATATATATATATATATATATATATATATATACATATTATCCTTCACCTTTGACATGATTCGGAGTTTCATGCGTTGTCAAGTGCATATTTCAAACTGACAGATTTGAATTTAAGTTCACTCGGTGTTCATGGAAAGTAAATGGTATAAAGTTAAGTTACAACTTTTTTAATAGCAAGATTAAAATTCAAATATTCTAAGTTTAAATAAAAAAAAAATTAAATAAAATTAAAAATATATTAAAAATAATATAATTCAGGGAGAAGAAATCAAAGAGGCGTAAATCATAAAACGTAATAAATTTTGAATTACAGTAAAAATAAAATAAAATGGAAATATAAATTGGAAGTAAAATTTAGAATTAAAATTTAAATCTAAACAAAGTAGGGAGTAAAAGTTAAATGGGTTTAATTCATAATTGTTAAAAGTAATATTAAGAAAGAAAGAAAGAAAGAAAGAAAGAAAGAAAGAAAGAAAGAAAGAAGGGGGGCATTACAAAGTATAAGTTAAAGAAGGGGGCAAACGTAAATAGGGATCTATTTACTTCTTGGTCTAAGAATTTAAGTAAGTATTTTTTCTATGACAGTATGTGGTCATTAATCACGTTTTTTTATTAATGTTAGGATATTGATAATTTCATTTAGCATTATTCACTTTTTTTTAAAAATCGTATCACCCCGAGCAAGGCGGTAACACCACTGATGTGCAGGGGGCTACGTAAGAGTGAAAAGACTGGAAAAGAGAAAGCCGGAAACCACATCCTAAACAGGGAACAAGGGATGAGCCTCTTCACCTGTTCAATAGACGTGGAGGAGTGTGAACCGGGCGATAGTTTAGTATCTTTGGGAATAAATAATAAAAATAGTATTAAATACATAGTTTCTTAAAATATATATATATATATATGTGTGTGTGTGTGTGTGTGTGTGTGTGTGTGTGTGTGTGTGTGTGTTATTTGACTGATACTATCTTCTTCTTCCTTTCTCTCTCCACACACACACACACACACACACACACACATATACATATATATATATATATATATATATATCGTTCATTCAGAAATTAATTATAACACTCTCAGCCATTGGCTTGTGCATACATGATATATCACAAGCTAAAAGTCTTCCTCCTTCTACCGAGCGCGTATAGCCCAGACGTAGAATCACTGACTGACGCCAATTCGGTCGGGTTTCAATCCTGGGTAAAAAGCAACCGGATAGCTAATCGTACTGATGAGCTGTGATACAGCAAAACATATCTGTTTGCGGATGATATATTTATATATAGCCCTGAAGTAGAATCGCCGACTGACGCCAATTCGGTCGGGTTCCAATCATACTGATGAGCTGTGATACAGCGAAAAAGATCTGTCTGCGGATGACAATATATATATATATATATAACTGGTTATAAACAACCGACAATTTCAAATGATTTGTTTGAACATTATTTTTGATCGATACTTGTATTTAAGTAGATACTCTGCTTATAATCAAAAAGTATTGTATATTTATGTATTTAACCAGTTTCGTTAATCTTCGTTAATTTCCGTATCATGTTTATATTTATTGTCGTTACAATACATTTCAGAGCAGAGATGATTATTTTCGATGTATTCGAAAATTGTGTTATGAGCTTAATTTGTCCTCGTGGTCGAGATGTCTAAGACGCACCAGATCACTTGGTAGCTTCCCCTATGTGGATAGGGGTCACAGGTTCGAATATATATATATATATTGATTCGGAACAAGATTTGTGGTTTTGTCTTAAATGAAATCTATTGATAATATATAGTCACTTTACGATGATTTCTTCAACTACATGTACACTATATTAGTCCAATATCTTTTAATTAGTCCAACTCGAAATAATTCTTGCCTGATTCAAAACACTTATTTTGAAGAAAGGCTCTCGTAATAAATGATGACATTACAGTCACACCAGATAAACTGTGTCATCGTCTCCCGATGCAGACCAAATTTTGCAGTGATCAACGCAGTGTCATTTCCTTTTCCGCAGAACCTTTTTACCGCTTCACATTACACCAAACTATCAATTTCGAATTCCGGTAATCGAACCTTTAGATTGCTTCTTTTTTTATCCCTTGGGTCTAAGCTAGTAGCTGCAGATGGAAATTCCGTCTATTAAAATTTGCCTGTTAAATCATAACTCACCGAAACATTGTCGCGATTAATGTACCCAATGTTTATCAAATGCCTTACAACGCATTAGTCTTGTCGTTTTTGCCGGCACATCCTATCATCGATATTATAATCCTCTCTCCCTATTCCATTTCTCTCCACTGGTAGAGAATAAAAGAGTGTGACGAAGCTATTCACGTGAATTTGATTTTGCGTGACGGATAAGCCGACACACATGTCAAGAAATGCTTTCCTCGCCTGCTTAAAGCGGATTGAGACAGGCGAGATCTGGCAAACCTGATTGAATCTGGCTGTTGGATATTTGGTATGTCAAGGTCTAACTTGGCAGTTAAGATCGTATAGATTTTGACCTATTTCGCCGTCGATGTTTTTGGGGTTAGTCGCGTTCAGTCTAGTTCTCCCTCTTGACCTTACTGCCATGGGTGACTCTACAGGAGTTGAAATTCCAGAACACATCACTCTTAGGATCACTGAGAAAAGTAAGCTTTTTTATGACAAGGAACGACTATATATATTTTATAATGAATGTCGTGATCAAATATACAATTGAAATATATATCGACAACCTAAAAACAGTTTTAATTATCGTTTCAATTTTTATTTCATCATCAACGTCTTCAAAACTGCAAGAATATTCTCGCACTTCCAGATCAGATTCCAGGTTCTGAACCTAGCGAACCACTAATAAAGAGTACTGTCAGTCACTGCACCAAATCGATAAACGGCACATACTTTTTCTGTTTGTACAGCAATTTTTTGTTTCTGTTTGGAAATAAAAGAAAAATAAAATGACAAAAATGCACCTCATTTTCATTTATTTTCACTTTTAACGTACAAACATTTATAATTTGCAATCCGCACGTGAGTCATCGAGGAAGATACGTTGAAATAAAATGTCACCTTCTGCAGATTTGAATATCTTGTAATAAAATACATTTTAATAACTGTTATGACCTGGGATCAAACAGAGATTAAATTTGGATCTGAATCCGACAAAATAATAGGATAAGTAACAAATTGGAAACGTTCATAAATCTAACAAGTTACGATTTAATTAAAAGTTCATCAGGAAATGAGATAAAGAGAAAAAAGCAAAAAAGAGAAAAACTGTTATTGCTGATTTTAGCTATATCTATTTATCAATATTAAGCGTACTTAACGTGCCTTTTGTCTTGTAATTCAGCCTTCGTTTGTAAATTCAGCACGAATAAGTGTATCCTGATTCTAGTTTGTAAGTGCGTCATTAGGATGATAATTTATATCCGTTTGTGGATGTGTGTGTGTGTGTGTGTGTGTGTGTGTGTGTGTGTGTGTGTGTGTGTGTGTGTGTGTGTGTGTATACTACGCATTTTTATTGATATATGATAGCAGTTGTTCTATATGCTGACTCCAGTAAAATTTGTCTACTTATTTATCGTACCAATAAATAAAATATATATATATCTATATATATATATATATATATATATATATGTGTGTGTGTGTGTGTGTGTGTGTGTAACATCTAAAACCACATTCATGTCCACCATCAGAATACAGGAAAGTACACGGCGCGATGGGTAAATTTTCGACATTTATATGTCAAATTTTACGTTTGTTTTTGATTTCATCGACTGCACAGTATAGTATGGTCAGTTGGGTACACTGTTTGAAATTTGGAAATGGCTTTTTGCCATGTATAGCATTCGCGACTGAAGCTCCAATACAAACATTTCAGAGTATTGGTTGTCAATGTTAGGAAAGTGCAGAGGATTTGGAAAGAGTTGGATGAATCTAATGATGATTAGGTAGATGTTTTGAGTGATCACAACGGATGGAGATGCTATGCTTCCACTCACCTTCTCACTGGGTCTCCGACTCAGTATGACTATATCAAGTTCCTTGAGATGGTAGTGCTACCTTGGTCAAGAGCTTTGCTGCTGGAAAACCTATATCTGGCAACTGGACTCGGCACAATACCATACCATATCAGCAGAAGCCCCGAGACATAGCTCTCAGACAATTTCTGCGATCAGATCACCCCTTATATCTCGTCACCTAATTCCCCAGACAGCACCTCTTGGTCATTATTTATGGGACGCAGTTGAGCGAGAGAATAACAAATCTCCTTGTAACAACACAGATGAACTGAAGGCAAGGATCATGGCAGCATACACCAATTAAACAAAGAGACCGTCCAAAAGAGATGCAGGATCTTTCGAAAATATCTGAAGACCGCGGTTGGAACCAATGGCAATTTTATTGAATAAATTTATTCTTTAGTACTTGAAGATATTTGTGCGTAATTTGGACAAATATATCTGTAAAAATGAGATGAAACTGTAATCTACCGCACTCTGTATTTCTTGACCCCCACCAATATAATAAAACAGGAAAATAATAAATAAAAAATTCAAATTATCGAGGCTTTTTATATAAAAAAATATCCAGGCCTTCTAAAATCAATCAACAACAAAATTTATTACCAATGTAGCAACAACGTATAAACACCATGTACAATTAATGGCATTTTACATTTCTAGAAATTTCCTGTCACATCCCTTATATTGAAACGCTTACTTGGCAAAAAATGCATAGCTACAATGAATAAATTTAAAAATAAATTACAGAGTACATTTGCCTATGTTTTTAAAAATCACCATCACAACGGAATGTGGATTTTATCGCAGTTACAATAAAATTATCCTTGCAATTCAGTCCTGAAGATGATTTCGGAGTCGATCGAAAGTACTCAATTTAGCAAAAACTACGATGCTTTCCTTGATTAATTTCATGTTAACTGATTAGAAAACTGGAAAGGATCAGTATAAAAATAGACAAAATATGTCTATACAGGGTGCCCATAAAGTTCGGGTGCACTTTTACAAAAATTATAACTTTGTTTGTATTTGTGATAGAAATAATCTGTAAAAATGTTATAAAGTTTAATGTACCTAGTTTTAAGTATAGTTCTTGAATAATTCTTTACTACAAAATTTGCAACAAACTTTAGAAAAGTAAAAAAGTATTTTCTTTTTTTCAGAATCAATTTGATCCATGGCTTTAACTGACATGTGAAAACAATTGTGTATGCAACCAAACCCTAGTTCATTAGGAGATTTGAAAGCAAAAATAACTAAAGTGATTTCAAACATTAAAGTCAATTAGTTGATAAATGTTTTCCGTGAACTGCAACATCGTATGTGAAACATGTTTTAATAAAGATATGCTGCGTATATATGAGACTGATTATACGTACATGCATATACATTGACGAGATTTTACGAAATTTCTTACGAAACGTATTTACTCCGACATATTTCAATTTATTTGTTTGAACATAAACATTCTTTTTAATGGATACTCGTATTTAGGAAGGTACCTCGCTTTATATATATATATGTATATATATAAAAAAGGATACTTCTACATGTATGTATAATTGTAAATGATTTTTTTTTTTACCTAGTGTTGTCTTTATTTAGTTTAATTCAAATGACCTAATTTTTTTAAAAATAATTTTATTTTAAATCCTATATCTTTTTATTCCATTTTATAAATAATTATGCCTTTTTAAGTAAAGGCCTTTTTCTAATACTTCAACATTTTTGGGAAGTTAGGTTTTTGAATATGTCCAGCGTCTGTAATATTTTTTAAAAAATTTCTTTCTTTTCTTTTCTTTTTCCCTCCTTTCCTTCCTTTATCTCTCTTATATCCCACCTTTTTTCCGTGTTGCTTAACCTTACGTCGATTTAACACGGCTGTCTTAATTTTTAGTTACAATTCTCTTTACTTTTTTTTTTTTTTTTTTTGCTAACCCAGACGATGTCAATTTTTTCTTTTCTGGTTTATTTGATTTGATTTTATCTTTTTCTTTTTCTTTTTCTTTCTCTTTATTTTTCCTTTTTATTTTTATTTTCTTTTTTAATTTCTTTACAAATCTATTTAAAAAGGAAAAGTAGACTAATTTTTCTCCAGTTTTTGAAAGGATTTTTCTGTTGCTGAGGTGATGTGTTATCCCCCGTGGGGATCTTCATATCGAAATGGCCATTCAACATCATTGAATTAATCCTTTTTTAATATATATATTTGCTCTGTAATTTTTTATTACATGGAGCTCTCTTCCTGTATCATTTTTTAATATTAAAATAAAATTTTTAATATTAATTAGGATCGGGTTTTTGGAATTTACCTTCCTGCTTTTTTCCCTTGGATTGAAGTATCTGAATTAATATATATATATATATATATATATATATATATATATATATATATATATATATCGAATGACGGTTTTCCCTATGGAACGGAGGTTCAAATTCTGTGGGAGGACGTATATTTTCTTAACAAGTTTCTCTCGATTGTTTAGGCCAGTAAACGTAAATAAATATACCGTTTAATTATATATGTACAGGGTGGGGAAGAACAATTTGCTTACTTGAATTTTGCGCCCTGAATCGATGGTTGGACGAAGTTGGAACGCGCTTTTGCTATTGAGGCAACTTTTTCAAGCGGTAGCTCAATCGTCGCCACGCAACGTGCATTTCGTCAACATTTTAATATTGTCCCCAGTGGTCATGTTCCTTGCCGGTAGTCGACTGTTTCCTGGGTAAACAACTTTTGGCCTCTCACGAACATCAAGGGTCTCCCCAAAACATTAAAGCGATGAGACAATCTGTTTTGAGATACCCCCGACGGTCTGCCCATAAACATGCATCTGATTTAGGGTTGTCTGCTCGTTCTGTGGGTCGAATTCTTCATGAAGAATTGAAATTCCATCCCTACAAATTGGCTGTGGTGCAGGAACTTAATCCACGCGATTTGGTTGCTCGTGAAAATTTTGTTTTCTTCAGTCATAAGGCTCACTTCCATCTTTCGGGATCTGTAAATAAGCAAAACATGCGCTACTGGATCCTTGAAAACCCCAGAGAACTTAATCTATGTCATCTACACGCAGAACGTATAACTGTTAGTTGTGCACTATCTCGAGTAAGAATAATTGGCCCATTTTGTTTTGATGAAAACGAACAGGTAGTATTTTGACATCTGACGGTTTCGTCAGAATGCTCAATGAGTTTTTGCTACCAACACTGAACCAAATGGGTATTGGAGAAGTATGGTTCCAGCAGAACGGTTCCACGGCACACAGAGCGCGCGTGTCAATAACAGTTTTGAAGCAGAACTTTCCAGGACACCTCATCACTTTGAGTGGCGATCTGCATTGGCCAGTTCGGTCTTTTGATTTATCACCCTGTGACTATTTTTTTATGGTGCTACCTGAAGTCAACTCTTTACAACGATCGTCCTAACAACATGGCTCACCTGAAGAACAACATTCGTCAAGCTGTCGCCAACATACCCACCGATATGCTGGAAAGAGTTGGCCATATATACAGAGTACGATTAACCCAGTGTATTGAGCAAAATTGACGCCATCTAACTGATGTCATCTTTAAAATATAAAATTTAAATGTTGTAATTGATGCTGGTTAAAGAATTACATGTATATTTGCATTAGTTTTGTTTTATTTGTTATTTCAAATAAGCAAGTTGCTTTGCCCCACCCTGGATAAAAAACAGAGCATCTACTCAAATATGAGTATCCATTAAAAATAATGTTTAAAGTAATAAATTAAAAGGATAGTGTGTAGTTATTAATTGTTGTCATTCTGACATTATAATAATATTCTTTCAATTTGCGTATTTGCAACCACATTGAGGCCACGCAAACAAGTTGGTTCAAATAGTTCTGCAAAGACATTGATATATCAAGTGATATATCAATGCAGACCACGTAGTCAGAAGTTTTTGCAACAAGGATCACCAACCGGTGATCCAGCAGGACGCATATTAATAAGCACAAATGTGCAAACGCAATTAATTACTATCCTGCTACATCGTCAATTTCTCTCTTTTCAAATTATTGATTGACTTTCGCTGTCATTCATATCAGAATATTAATTAGCAGATGTTTTCAATGTTTCAGTGCACTTTTTAAGTACAATGCTATTAACTGACACAGAATGACAGAGAGAAACATAGATAGATAGATAGATAGATAGATAGATAGATAGATAGATAGATAGATAGATAGATGATGAAGTCTTAACTAGCTAGCTAGCTAGCTAACTAGCTAGTAGCTAGCTAGCTAGCTAGCTAGATAGATAGATAGATAATGAAGTCTTAGCCAGCTAGCTAGCTAGATAGATAGATAGATAATGAAGTCTAAGATAGATAGCTGGATAGATAGACAGATAAAAAGCGAAGTAAAACTGGAAAGAGATTAATATTATCCATATCAGATACAATGCTCTGTTGATATGAATAAAATACATTCTATTTTATTAAAAACTCAACTGTATTTTCAAACCTGTGTAGAGATGAATAATTTATATTCAACCATCCGAAGCTGCAGGCTTTGCTGTGCGCAAGCGGATACAATCTGTACTTAATTATGTATTATTTATAACCCAACGAGTAAATATATTGATGTATGTTGGAATATATGTGTCATGATAATATGTTTTCATTTTTGTCATTTTTTATACGTATACATAAAAAAATGTACGAATTATATATATATCAGGCCTCAAATTTGAAAAGTATTACACATATTTTTTCACATCTTGATTAGGGAATGTACAGTTGTTATTACTATATTACTTTTATTAGTATTGGATAATAATATATATTTATATTTATGATCCGCTACGTATAAAAGATTAGATATATAAAACAAAATTACTGTTGGTCTTTCTAACACGCACTGTCTACCTATATATATATATATATATATATATATATATATATATATATAGTTTACCTATATATATATATATATATATATAATAAGAAAAAACGTCACCTCATCTAAAGCGGTTATAAATTATAATTTGTTTCGAGGGTTATGTTTTTAGCACCCATCGTTTCAGACTGAAAAAGAAAATAAATAGAATAAAAGAAGCTATATATATATATTAGTCATCCACATACAAGCCCGTTTCGCTGTATCACAGCTCATCAGTGTGGCTAGACATATCCACTTGCTTCTGGTCGGGATCGAAACTCGACCGATGTGGTGTAAGTCGGAGTCTCAACTCCCTAAACCATCGGCGCATGGCGTCAGAGAAGAGAAATTTTAACGTCTTGTATGTAAGCAGTGTATACAGACGCCAGTCGCCGAGAGAACTCAATTCATTTCTGAAGAGTCACGCATTATAGCCGAAGTGGAAACTGTTTTTAAAATTTTCTTCTCCAGAGAGCTCAATCGTAATGAGAGCATAATATATATATATATATATATATATATATATATATATATAAGAAAAATTAAGGCAGACACGTTATTTTTTGGTAAATCGTGGGTATAGGCCTATTTCAGGCGAACCATCATCAGCTTCCGTCTTTATTGTACAAAAGGTTTTACACGAATAATAAATCAATTTTAAATTTAATAAAATTAATGTTAATATTTTTTAATCGTTTCACCCCGAGCAAGGCATTCCACTGCCACTATTGAGCAGGGGGTTACATAGGGTAAGGGAAGTGATGAGAAAGTATGGTTAGATATAGGAAATGTCAGAAGGAGGGTGATAGACGGGTAAGGATACTGAGAATGAGGGTTGGTTATGATCGGGTTTTAGGATTTTACCTATTTGCTCATCTTTTTTGGATTTAAAATAATACACACATATATATACATGCGCGTGTGGTGTGCTTTGAATGAGAAATCGAAGAATTCCAGTCGAGTTTGTTGTATTCACCTTAAATATAATTGGCTAAATTATGAATTTCCGTTATATTTTCTCTTACCCTCCAGCGTATCGCTAGGTATGACGATAAACTCAGTTCAGCCTGAAAGCTTCAGATCGGGAATTTGGCGTTTATGCGGAGCGTGAAACCACCTCTTAATTGCAGGTATACCCATTTTAGTGTTAATACCTGTTAGGGTCCTTGCTATAGCGAAAGTAGTCCCCCACTAAATAATTAACAAAACATGACTATAAAAATAGATTTTATAGTAAAAATACCAGCAATGCATTTTTATATAAAATGTCCTCAAAATTCATTTATATAGTAAAATTAAGAACAATACGCACAAACTAACAAATTGAAGTTACTTTCGTTTAAAAAACTTATTCTAGTAATTACGTTAGCACAAAAATGTGCCCTAAAACTGAGTATCCTCAGCCATGTAAAACCAGAATAACATATCACTTTAATTACTTTAAAGCTTCTAAGAAAATTAATTTAAATTAAATGACCCAAAAGAAGTTGATATGGCGACAGACATACAAAGCAATCAATCCAAACAATACTTTGCAACTAAGCTTTATACAAGGGAACAGACTAGATCCTTAAGCCATGATTAAAAAACAGTCTAGGAGAAGTATAACTTATAATTCAAAACTCTATGTAGATAAGTAAAAGGTCGTCTTCACAATGATTTGGCGATGCGACTCTGTTCGTTACAATTAAGTTTTGCATGTAGGTGTGTATGTGTTGCACACGTGTGTGAACAATGAACGAACAGATATATGCATGGTAGTATTTGTGAATAAACTTCCAGCAAGACGTAAATTGAAGATGACCTCATTTAATGTTGCTTTACATGGACTCTATGATTATCGCGAGCAGCTTCTTCTGTGACACTGAAAATGAAAAAGCACATTTTAATCAACGTAGACGTAAGGCACAACGACTATCCTTGAAAGATATCCAGTTCCACAGAAGAAACAATATTTGCCTTAGCGGCCCTAGAAATGCGTGTCTACAATGAACGCTGCCTTCTAGGAGATAGTAGTCAAGATTTACAAGAATAAAATGATCTGCAAATGATATCGTTTAATTAATCGTGTTGAGGTAAAATCTATTGTAGAGTAAATGACACCTCTGCAGCAGTCTCAAATATGGAATGGCCCATTGAGCGAAATGTTTAATATAAGTAAAAAATGGTAGCATTCGAGGCATAATATTCCAGTGTCATTTTAGTAATATTCGAACTCATTACTTGCGATCTAAATCCCTCCTCTTTGTGTTGCAAGTTCTATCTTGTCTTTTTTTTAAATCATTTCACCCCGAGCAAGGCAGAAACGCTACTGATGTGCAGGGGGCTACATAAATGTAAAAAGATTAATTAGAAAAGAGTGAGGAGTACAAACTAGTTAGAAAGGAACAATAGAAAGCTGAGAAAGAAGTTGCGATGACAGATACATAGGTGGAGAGAAAGGGAAGGTTATACAGGGGTGGGGAGAGAGCTAGAGTCCAGTGGTTAGTAGATGAGTATTGACTTTGCATTTAAATTTCTGGAGGTTGTAGCCGTCAGGAAAGCAAGAATACTGGAGCGAGTTCCACAGGCGGGAAGTGCGAGAGAGGAAGCTGCAGGAGTAGAATTGTCGTCTGCATTTGGCTAACCTGACTGTGAATGGGTGGGACCCAGTTGCCAGTCTGGTTGCACGAGTAAACACCTGTTGAGGAGGCATCAATGACTTAAGTTCGTTTGAGCAGAAGCCATGAAATTATTTATAGAACAGACAAAGGGAGGCCACATTTCGACGATGGGGAAGTGGCTGCAGTCGAGACGCCAGATCAGTACCTATCACATTACAGACTCTCTTTTGGAGCCTGTCAAGAACAATGTCTGTCATTGTAACTATTGCACTGTTCTCTGTATATCCATTTAGCACCGGAAATTGTGCTGAATAATACAGCAGTACACTTTCTCTCCATATCATATTTACTTTGGCAACTATTGTGATCTAAACCCCTCCTCTCTGTTTTGTAAGTTCTGTCTTGTCTGTCATTGTAACTATTGTTCTGTTCTCTGTATATCCATTTAGCACCGGAAATTGTGCTGAATACTACAGCAATACACTTTCTTCGTGTATTGTATCCACCTCGGCGATACAACAAAATCATAACCGTTCTCTTAGCTTTAGTTGGTTTTAATATTTTTATGTGTTAAGTTTTATGTGTTAACTTGTGTGGAAAAAAATAATTTTTTTCTGTTAAATACCTTTTTCTTTCTCAATTTTAGATTGTTCTTGGAGTGCTGAGTATAACGATAAACTACGTCTAGCTGCAAGTCATCTGATTGGAAAGTTGATGTTTCTGAGGAGCGTTGGACCACCTCTTAAATACTGTTGTTTTCAGGTTAAACCCACAGCTATGAGCAAATACAGAACCCCCACCAAATAAAAGTATAAGAAATACCAGCAATATGGTTATATGTAAAAATTACCAGCAACACATATGTATCATTCAACCACGGCAGTCGTTGAATATATTCTCAAGTCCGAC
Source organism: Ascarosepion bandense (assembly GCA_037127315.1). Classification (NCBI taxonomy): domain Eukaryota; kingdom Metazoa; phylum Mollusca; class Cephalopoda; order Sepiida; family Sepiidae; genus Ascarosepion; species Ascarosepion bandense. The sequence continues at coordinate 1,002,308 of JBBBDQ010001207.1, forward strand.
AATGAGTAAATCTGGATAGATTTCAAGCTTCACCACTAATCCAGTTCTTAACCAAATTTCAAACAGGAATTAGATTGGATACCTCTTTAGCTAAATTTTTGGAAAAAATTAAATTTTGGTTCAGTAGAAAAAAAATACATAAAATCTAGGCATTCCGAAAAGGGAGATGAAGTACATAAGTAAGTGAGTGACGCTTCTAATATTAAACCTATTATTAATACTTTTTTTCTGTTTAATATTTTAAATTTAAATTTTGACGATATCTTTAATCACTTTTGTCAATCAAACTTTTCTCATCACTTATCATTTTAGAAGAATTGGTTATCGGAATTAATTTTAGATAATTGTTTTATGTTGTTTTTTAATCAATTGCATATAATTCTTTTTCTTTTTAATATTTTTAAATGTGGTTTTCAGCATTAAATTTATATTAAATTAATAGCAATGCCTGAAAAAATGAAAGGTAATTTTTATAAGATTATATTCAACCCCGAAAAGAACAGGAGAATCATTAAACCTGGAAAATTTAAAAAATATATATTCTAGTGAAGTAAAAATAAGAAATCTTTTAATTAAAATATTACATTCAAAATTTATTTCTAATTGCAATATTTTAAGTAAGAAATTTCTTGTTTTTTACTTAATTATAATATCTTGTCCTTTAATTTTCCAGGTTTAATAACTTGTCCTGTTCTTTTCCAGGTTTAATATAATCTTAAGAATATTACTTTTCATGGGCGCATTTTTTTCATGTAATAGCAAAATGACGAAGAGTATCTAAACTTATTTATAAATGGAATTTTGTCTGTGTATGTGTCTGTGTGTGTCCGTTACCTATAGACTCCGAAACGGCTAAACCGATTCTTTTGAAAATTCTCGCAGGTGTACTATAAGCGTCTGCGAGGGTTTTTAGCTAAGTTTTGTGTCGAGGTACCCCGATAAATATCAAAAATCGATAATCGAAATAATTGCGTTATAGAAGGCGTGGTCCGATTTTAATCAAATTTGATACACTCATAGACAAAGACATGAGAAACGTTATTCAGAAGTTTCAAGGTTGCAGTTCTTACTATAGAGCAGAACATCGATAATATATATAAGGCAAGATGTTTGTGTGTGTGTCTGTTTATCAGCCTGTATGTCTGTATTTTTTCAGCCCTTTATTTTAGTTTTTGCTCCGGATTTGGCTCTAAGTAGGTATAATTGTAGTTCTTAGTCTCAGCCATGATACCATTTACTCAGAGGACGTATTTACCTTTCAAAATTCAGTTTACGACGAAAAAAACTTATTTGATATCGATACCAGGAAATCAAAATTTGACTTATATCCATTCATTTTTCTTTCAGTCTACGGTTTCGCTTTAACTGGAAACAACTCTTCCTTTTTTGTCTTTCGTGCCAACATCCAAAGAGTCTGAGCTTCAGGACCATGGATTAGTTTTAAAGCTTTCATTACACCAGGGCAACGCCGGGCTATACTGCTAGTATTTTATAATAGAATGTATAATAGAAAAGAAAATTTTCCAAAAAAAAACATAAATCAGTTTATATCCTTAGTTGAAAGCACACATTTGCCATAAAACAGAAGTCATAAATTGCGTTCTAAGTATTTAGATTTTGTTATTAATTAACGCATGTAGATGTTGATGCGCCGCTAAAAAAATAAGTTAATGACTATCATAAAAGAAATAATTCATGATATTAACCCATAAAAAATTATAAAATTTCTTAAATCTAAATGTATTCTAAAATATAACTGGCTGCCGTAACTATGCCAATCTACCATTTATTCTATTGTGAAAGCAGAATAACATATATTACAGTTTTAAACTCCCAAGAAAAGTGGATTCCGGAATTAAATGAACCATAAGGTGTTAATATTACATTAAACAAATAAATTAGTCAGTTTGATTTTGATTATCCGGCGCACATTATATTCATGCTTATTTCTCATGCTTATTTCTATGAATTTTTCTTTCTCTATAGTTAAATCTTGTTTTTCATTCTGCTATTCAATGCGTCCTCTTCAAAGTTTAACTGCTTTATTGGACATATCTGCAGCACACGAAACTCGGCAATTTCTTTAGTTAGTTGTCTTGTGACATCATCGATCAATCTCCTAGAAAACGAAGAAGCCTCGATATCCGTTTGCATGGTCAATGTGGCGCACACTATCTATTATTTCTGCATGGGTTATAGTCTTGCACAATTTCAGAACCAGTGGTTTTCACTTAGATTCATTTTAGCATCTATTGTTTTTGTTGCCGTTGTTCTGTTTACGGATGAAAGTTATAGTTTTCTGTGAAATTGAAGCGTTTTTTTCCTATAATGAAACATTCAGTCAGTTAAGTGCTATACGTGATACACGCTTAGGCGATAATATCTCCAAAGAGACATGGCTGACTGGGCAGAATATTATCCCGCAGGAAGCTGCCATTACTTTCCGCGGTAAATTGGTTGCCAGCCAATGCTAAAGAACCGAATCTGTTCTGTTATTTAACCCCTAACTGGAGAAAAAGAGATGGATTAATACCGTTCCCAAGGGTATTTGGGTGTAAGTGAATGCAAGAAATACAACAAGAACTCCGAGCCGATATCCACTGCACCACAGTGCACATCCGCAATAAAACGAAGTGAATATATGTATACTAAAGGTTATGGCAGTTTTTATATTATTTGTTCTTTTTTTTTTTTTTACGGCTTATAAACAGTTTGCAGTTTATTTAAAGCCAGAAAGCATTTTTACGTTGAGCTGGTTTAGATAATGGCCCGGAATTGTTACTTTGATAGCCGAGTTCAATTTCACACTGGTTTCGTTATATTCACTTACTCACTAATACACTTGGGAAGAGTATGAATCCACTATCAATCGAAGCTATGCGTTAATAAGTAAGACTTGTCTCTCGAAAAGAATTCTTACAATCTAAAATATTTTCTGTCTTTAAATAACCTGCAAGGTCTTGATAAGTCTTAGCAAACGAATAAATCAAGCAATATATTTGTTGATTTCTTAAGAGCTGCTTAGATGTGGCACAAAGCCGGAAGTATGAGTTACCAAGTGAGGATCGAACTCAGGACACAGTTGCACCAAGTTCTAGCGAGGCATGCTTGCTAATCATTACACCCCGTCAAAATGTTTTCAAGCAACGCATGTGTACCAATTGCAAAGGCCGAAACGATTCAATTATTGCTTTCAATTCACCGCAGCAAATACTTATTTACCACGGTTTGACAAAAAAATTTATTTGAATACTGTTGTCATCTCTGGTAACGCGCCCCTGCTGTTCATCTCAGTGTTCTCTATAGGCTCCAAAGGAAAATCTCTAATGTGATAGATCCCGACCTGGCAGCTCGACTCCAGCTACTTTCTCACCGCCGGGATGTGGCTTTTCTCTGTCTATTCTACAAATATCTTCATGGCTGCTCAGATGAACTTAGGTTACTGGTGCCCCCTCCACAAGAATTTACTCCTGCAACCAGACTGGCAACAAGGTCCCGCCTATGTACAGTTAGATCAACCAAATACAGCCGACAATTCTACTCCCACAGCTTATTTTCTCGCACTTTCTACCTGTGGAATTCCCTTCCATATACTTGCTTTCCTGGCGGTACAACCTCCAGGAATTTAAATGCAATGTCAATTCCCATCTCTTATCCACCTGACTCCAGTCCTTTCTACATCACCCTGTGTATCTTGTTCTTTTTCTTTCTCTTTATCTTCGCAACTATCTTCACACCTGTGGCCGCATCGTTCTCTTGTCCTTTTCTCTGACACTCCCTGTGACTTTTCACTCTCCTCCTGCCAAAACTTTTACTCTATTAGGTAGCCCCTTGCACATCAGTGGCGGTTCCACCTTGCTTGGTATGAAACGATTTAAAAAAAATAGTTTCTCAGTCAAAAAAGAAATTCCTACTTGCGTGACTCTTCTTAACAAAACATCTATTTGGTAAAATGATTAGGATGTACTTTGGGTAGGTTCTACATATTTTTGAACGGATCCATATATTTTTCAACGGAGAAATTTGATAATATCAAATTAGATAAAAATAATAAATTCCTACTCTGGCTGGTGTAAAAAAAAAGTTACTTTTCTATTTAATGAGTGATACTATCTACAAATTACATAACCCTATGGATGCATGTTTTGTTGTTATATGTATAGATTTTGCATCTGTTGCCATCCACAGAATGTTGTTAGAGATATTAATAATGCCCTGCATCCTTCTTTGAGATGTTAAGCAATATCTTGTTGGCCGTGAAATTGGTCATTTGTATGAAAACAGTCTTCCCGGACCCGTTCTTTTCTGTTTCTTCTTCAATCGTTTCCAAGCCACAAGACCACATCACATTATAATTAAATGTACTTTATCGCATGCTGAGGCGCGCGCTGGGTTAATGGACACTGCATTGGCCTCTAGGAATGAAATCATGTCTTTTACTGCTTTGACTTAGGTAGTGGCCTCCTGATTCCAGCACACAGCAACCATCGATGCAAACTATCAGTTCCATCTTCGATCGCGCGCCCAATCTATCTCTTACGTATGTTCTCTTCTCTGACACTCCTTGTTTCCCTTGTCCTTTGCCCTTTTCTAGTTCACACTTGACTTCCTATTTTTGTCCGTATTTTTGTCAGTTTATTTTTTAATATATAAAAGAGATTGAATTGTGAAATAAATAATCTGGACTAAAGCAATTATCTCTTTCTTTTAGTTAGTTAAGTGTTATACGTGATACATGCTTTGGGCAATCATGTCGTTTTTGAGACATGGCTGAGTGGGAAAAAGATTATTCCGTAGTAGGTTGAAATTGCTTTCTGCGGTAGACTTGTTACCAGCCAAGGCTATAGAACCCAATCTATCCTATTATTTAACCCATAACTGTAGGGAAGAGAGAGATTAATACCGTTCCCAAGGGTATTTTCGCTTAAGTGAATGCAAAGAATTCAACTTGGATTCGAACTCCGCTCGAATTCGAGTTCGAATTAACGTGCTAAAATATCGACTTTTCTTATCGAATCATAAGCTACAGACAGAAGTATATTTTTTAAGTTAAGGTTTACCATGTACTAAACTGAAGGATCATTATTTGGATATTGGGTTGGAGGAGATATTGAATAACTGAAGACATGAATAGGTTAAGATTGTAGTGTTTGGAGAAATATCTACTTCGAAATTGTTTCAACAGAACAGTCGATCCCAGGAAGAAGGTTTTCGAGTGGAACTTACATCTCCCCAATGAAATACGGATTTATTATAGGTGGCTTACTACAATATAAGTAGCATGTCGGGTCCTATCTGTGATGGTAAGATATGGAAGAACCATGAAATATATTTTATCTGAGCACTTTCCATTGAGGTAACAACAAATTGATATATCTCGCCAGTGAGAGAGAGGTTCTTCTTCTTCTCTGTGCTCTGTCCCTTCAGGACGTAGGCGATCATGGTTCTCCACGTCTCCCTATCCCTTGTGGCTCTTAGTATGTTTGCTCCTGTTACACCTCTCAACCCCCGTTCCGTCATCCACCTGATCAGGCCCCGCAAATATGTTATCCGCTGCCTTCCTCTGTCTCTTTTTCCTTCTATCTGGCTTGTCAGCATCAGGTTCTCCAAGCCCTCCTTCCTTATTGCATGTCCCAGGAACTTCAGTCGTCTCTTCCTGATGCTCAGTATTAATTTCCTTTTTGTTGCCATTCTTTCCAGCACCTCATCGTTGCTTGCATGCTCGGTCCACGATATCCGCAGCATTCTTCTGTAGAACCACATTTCCGCTGCTTCATGTTTTGTCCTCATTTTCGATGATATTGTCCAGCATTCACTGCCGTATTGAAGAACAGACATCACATTGCAATCCAGCACTCTTTTTTGTTTCTAGTGAAATTTTCCTGTGTGTTAGTACTTTACTCAGCTTCTGGAACGCGTCCTTTGCCATGCCAATTTGCCTTCGGATCTCTGTGTCGCACTTTCCATCTCCTGTTCGAACACTTCTTAGGTATTTAAATTTTTGTACTTGTTTGATTCTGGTATCTCCCACCTGTATTTGGCATTTTCCTTGTCTGCAATCAGCACTGTATCATCTGCATACCTTATGTTGTTCATGTTGTGGCCTCCAATAACAAATCCTGGCGTGTCATCTAGGGTCCTCAAAATATTCTCGCTGTACAAGTTGAGAAAGAGAGGTTACGGGGCAGCACTTTTGTTATATTTGGGTACGAGCTGTCCATTTCTAACATTTCAGCATTCAAAAGCGTCTCAATTACTTTTCTGTGATAAATTATTTTCGAGAGAGAGGTTACGGGGTTGAAAATAATTTATCACAGAAAAGTAATTGAGATGCTTTTGAATGCTGAAAAGTTAGGAATGGGCAGCTTGTCCCTAAATATCATAAAAGTGCTTCCCTTTCGACCTAATCTGGCTCATGTAGTAAAGGCTTGTGAAGTCAGGTAGTTACTGGAGAGGTTTGATATATCTCTCCAGTGAGACAGAGGTTACTGGTTCGAAAATAATTTATCACAGAAAAGTAATTGAAACGTTTTTGAATGCTGAAAAGTTAGGAATGAACATCAACCCAAATATGACTAAAGTGCTTCGTTTTCGGCCTAATCTGGGATGAGAAGTCAGGTAGTTACTGAAGCAATAGAGGGATTCGATTATTATACCTGCATCTTTAGCGATGAATCGTATATACGATTCATTTGAAGTCAAGTGTCAGTTTTAAGCACAAAAGGTCTCTCAAGGCACCATGCCTCCTCGGGGTGGAGGGGGCATCCCTTCATTCAGACTGGTTATATTTCGGGGTCCAGTAGGTGAAAATAGACTGTAACTAGTTTTGTTTTCGAGATTTTGAATGTAACCAGCCAGTTTTTCCTCCACTTAGAAATTAGTGCTTTAATCGGGTGAAAGAACAGCTACCAATCTCTGACCGTCAAACTTTTAAGAGGAGCGCCTATTCACAAATTACACCGGCCGATATTTTTACTTGACACATGTTGTTGGGAAATGGACACTTGTTTCTGTGATATTTTTTAACTTTTATTCTGAAAATATTTATTTTTGACTTTGATTCGTTCACATTTCTTTCATAAATTGTTAATGTATTTATAATTTTGTTTTTTTACCTTCGGTTCTAAATAAGGATTATTATCTTACTTATTTTTATGCAACACTTTGATCTGTAATATCTACCCAAGGATACCAAATCAAATTGTTAGAAAATAGAAAGTTTATCAACTCTATGTCAAAATCACAAAATACGAGGTATGTTAGATCAGAAAATTGGGATTCTTGGCGTCCGGTAAAAAATTAACAGCAAACTAAGTATTTCTAGGTCGGTAAATAAAGTCTGAAAATGGTTATTAGAATGTTTTTCTTTGTATCATAAGTTACTTGAAATGAAAACAAAACATTTCAAGTGTTTTATCATATTATTATGTCCTCGCACTTTACAGCGAAATTTGATATTTTGACCTATGCAGAGAAAACCTGATGGAATGGGGCAGAACATACTTGATTTTCAGAATCAGGTGTTTACTAGCAGCTGGGTCCCACCCATTCACAGTCAGATTAGCCAAATGCAGACGACAATTCTACTCCTGCAGATTCTTCTCTCGCACTTCCCGCCTGTGGAACTCGCTCCCATATTTTGCTTTCCTGACGGCTATAACCTCCAGAAATTTAAATGCAAAGTCAATACTCATCTACTAACCACCGGACTCTAGCTCTCTCCTCACCCCCGTATAACGTTCCCTTTCTCTCCACCTCTGTATCTGTCATCGCACCTGCATTCTCAACTTTCTATTGCTCCTTTATAACTAGTTTGTACTCCTCACTCTTTTATAATTATTCTTTTTACAGTTATGTAGCCCCCCGCACATCAGTGGCATTTCTGCTTTGCTCGGGGTGAAATAATTAAAAAAATCCGCATTCAAAACAGCCCAGAAACATATGCCCATTGTCTCACAACTTTTGGGTCAAATAAAAAAGTCGATCGTTGTTATCTGAGTATATTTCTCAGGCAGATAGATCCGTAATTTGAATTCCAAAAATGGTTGGTCATATAAGTTACTCCTGGGGAACATCTGCGTTGACAGCCAAGGCCCTGGAGGTCTGGCTGTTAATAATTATCTTCGAATATCTGCCTGTTAAGAATGCTTCTATAATCGAGAAGATCATTCCAGTGATTCCATAGATAGAGAACTTGTGTAGCAGACGTCTGCCTTCTTTATTACGTTTTAATATGTTCCTACCCGACCAAACTACAAAAAAAGTGTTAGCCGTCGTTATGTTTAAATTCCATGTCCTTTCAGTACGTACGCAATCATGGCCCTCCTTTCTTAAACTGTCTGTGGATTGCTATAACTGACTTAATGTTTTCATTCTGGCTACTGCCATGTCACGTCAAAACAAAAGTTCTCATCCGGTCACCGAATTTAAAAAACGTTGAGCCTGAGCAGATGGGTGATGGTCGATGAATATCAAGTACGGTAAGCTATGCGACAAACCAAGCAATGCCCGTGATGGATACAATCTTGCTGTTCAGACCGAGAGAACATATACAGAGGTTCTTCTGGACTAATAGATGACGAAATCTGTAAAGAGTAAGCGATGCAAATATATATATATATATATATATATATATATATATTTGCATCTAATATTCCTTACAGATTTCGTCATTTGTGAGTCCACAAGACCCTCTATATGCGTTCTCTCAGTCTCTCTCTCTCACTCTCTCTCTCGCTCTCTCTCTCTCTCTCTCTCTATATATATATATATATATATATATATATTGTTAAATATAACAGACAATGAAAGCCTATTATGCTTAATCATGAGCCGTTCTTAACATCATATTTTGGTTTTAATTTCTGATGAAAATAAAGACAAAATCTGCCCAACATTTATATATTTTTATTATGCTGGTTTTAAAACATGCCATCTTCAGAGAGGTTACGGATACATTAACATAAAATAATATCCAAATGTTGGACAATTTTTACTTTATTTTCATCTGAAATTAAAGTCCAAATACGATGTTTAGAATGGCTCAATTTAAACATAAAAGACATCCATAGTCTGTTGTATTTAACAATATATGTTTAGGGAATTATCCGCTGCCTCGATACACTATATATATATATATATATATATGTGTGTGTGTGTGTGTGTGTGTGTGTGTGTGTGTGTGTGTGTGTGTGTGTCCGTTATCTATAGACTCCCAAACGGCTGAACCGATTTTCTTGAAATTTTAAACAGTTGTACTATAAGAGTCTGCGACTTTTCTTAACTAGGGTTTGTGTCGATCTACCCCCGATAAACATCGAAAATAGATAATCGAAAAAAATCGGGTTATAGAAGGAGTGGTCCGATTGTAATCAAATTTGATACACTCACAGACAAAGACATGTGAAACGATATTCAGAAGTTTCAAGGATGAAGTTTTTACAATAGTGCAGAAAATCGATAATATAGGCAAAAGGCAAGGTGTTTGTGTATATGGCTGTTTATTTGCTTGTATGTCTGTATTTTTTCAGTCCTTTTATTTTAGTTTTTGCTTCGGGTTTGCCTCTAAGTAGGTGTAATTGTAGTTCTTAGTCTCAGCCATGATACCATTTACTCAGAGGAGTTATTTAGCATTCAAATTTCAGTTTACGACGAAAAAACGTATTTGATATCGATACCAGGATATCAAAATTTGACTAACATCCATTCAATTTTCTTTCAGTCTACGGTTTTGCTTTAACTTGAAACAACTATTGCATTTTAGTCTTTCGTGTCCACGTCCAAAGAGTCTGCGCTCCAGGACCATGGATTAGTTTTAAAGCTTTCATTACACCCGAACAACGCCGGGCTATACTGATAGTTCTAAATAAAATAGTTATTTTTTGCGTTACGGTTTTATGTAAGTAAATCCATAACGCAAAAAATAAAATTTTAACCAATATTTTGAAATTGCTAGAAAGGATTTTTAAGCGTTCATAAAATACTAGAAATTATTTGGTGTTTCTTGTTACTGACAGTATAAAACTGTTGACCATAAAATTTTGTTTTCTTTAAGTTTTGGCTTTTTTTTATCATGCTATACTAATTTTAGCGAGGAATAGTGATTTCTAGCTATACGTTACCCTCATATCTAGGCGATTTGCCTCACCATTCGGCATTCAGATAGAGCTCTTATTAATGCTACGATATTAAGTATCGCTTGAATTTACATACACGCTGATGATTAATATGAATTAAATTTACGACGCATTAATCATTTAAATATCATATTAGGCATCATGTATTACATAAACAAGGTATATATTGAATTTTTATTCACGACATTACGATAACTACGATTTTGTAACAAAATATAAAAATGATTATATTAGTTTAAAAATTATTGTATTATTTGGCTAAATATGTGACTAGAAATTCTTGTTAGCGACAACAGGTTTTGTTCCGCAATGGTTGTGTATTTCCGTTTGTCTTCACGGCTGTCTTCATGCGAAAATAATTCAAAGTTGCCATGTGTCTGTATTTTAAAGAATGTCAAATTAGCCGTCTATCCCAAGGGATAAAACTTTTTTTTACGTAAAAATTATCAGAAAACACATGGTCTCTATTGCCTACTTTTATTGTCTTGAGCATGTAAATGTTGCTGACTACAAATCAGTGACGAGAGAAAATCCCTAATTTTATCATTGCAGGCCTATATTCTACGATCCGAAGATTCTCACTAAATAATTTTGGCAGAAGAAGCTCCATTTTTGTTGTAGATCATCGTCGCCAATTTGTTGTGGAGCTGATGTTGCAAAACTTTGCCACAAAATTGTAATGACCGGTTTGACCGGAAGTAAGACACGTAAAACGGAAGATAGGTTAAAAACAGTGCATTAATATAATAAGAAAATGTGTACAAAATGTTAGTAAGTAGAACAATGTAAGTTTGAACGGTACAGTTACGCTGCTTATTGCATGACTAGTATCTGGCTTTAATTTCGTACTAGCTGTCGTCCTTAATTGCCGTGCAATAATTGTATATAGCAAGAGGAAGAGGCCATTCCTTGTAGAAAGGCACCATAACAATTTTTCGAAGAAAATCTTTTTTTTCTCTTTAACTGTTGATTCGTCAATTTACATGTCAATTATAAAACACCAACGTATCTTTTTTCCATTTCCATTTCTCTCAAGACTTATAACCGCCAACCGATCAAACAATTCGATTAATAGAAATATGATATATTACTAATAAGCTGTTTAATTGTTAGAACATTTTACATAAAAATATTACATTTATCTTTACATACCAGTGTTAACACGATCATACACATAATTATAGTGACTCCTATATCCTTAATAAAGCGTATGTAAAAAAAAGAATGAGAGAATGAGGCAGAGTTACAGACATAGAGACGAAGACAAAAAGAGAAATAAAGAAAATACTGCGACACAGAGAGAAAAATAGATATATATTCTATGTTCATGCCTGAGTCTGTTCGTGATATGTTTTTCAGAAAATACCCAAATCGAACACTGAATCTCATAGCCGGTATGCTAATACTCTAATCACTAGGTCCTGTTAAAAAACGTAAACAAGTTTTGCTAGAATTGGGTATTTTCTCTTAGTCACTACATCGTCTCCGTTACTAACTAGTAGTCGGAAAATTTCCGTTTTGTAACATATGTATAATTATTTGAGTTCAAATTCAATTACATTACGTGCGGATACCCTTAAGAAATGAATGAATCCATCACTTCTCCTCCACCCAACGATGAGTAAGTAGCAGAACACACTAAGTTCTATAGTCTTAGGTGGTAGCCGGTCTGGGAGAATGAAAATCTTTGAATTCCAAAACCAACCTGGAGAGGGCTGGACTCTGTCAGGCTGTCGTACTCAGTGAAACGCTACTTCTACTGAGCCTAAAGTACATGTGGTGCCTCTACCACTCTCATGCGTCACGGGGAAAAATATTTACATCATTGGTTCTCAACGTAAACAGAATCTTCCTCTTGGAGTTGCTATAAACACTCAAGCGGGTAGCGTCTTGTCAGGGATGTTATGGGAACATTATAATTTGAATAAGGAAGTAATATTAAAACTTGTTTCAGATTTTCCCAACATATTACACTCGATTTATTTATGTGTTTTATTATTTTATTATTATTTTCTCATATATGTTCTTTTCAATTTTTCTTTATATATTTACATTTTAGACATATTTTAAAAATTTAACTTAAACACATTTTAAATTCCAATGCGCGTATGGAGGAAAAACATGTAAGTTTGGCAGCTTCCACAGTCTGACCCGGAAACTGGCGGTTAGTTGGTTGTTCTCGCCATAGCTTATTTCCTGTAATGGATATACTCATTAATTAAAGTTATTTTAATATAAAACACCAGCTCTAAAATCTCCAAAGTAGTACAGGCAAAGTAAAGATTACTAACCACTGATTTGCATACGATTTCTATACATTTCTTTTACAAAATGTTTATTTATTTCATGGTTTAATACCTACTCAAGTTACATGCTTAATAAATCAAGTTATTTCATAGATGTAAGATGAGAAGAGCGAAGTAAGTGTTGATTATGAGGATGTGTATTGTAGATAAGAGTTGACCGTCGGCTTACGATTGTAACGTTTAGTGAAGCATCCACTTAGGAATCTGTTCATGAATAGCTGCACTTGGAAAGAAACTGCTCAAATAAGAGTTCCGTTTTACGAATGGATTACGAAAAGAATGAGAACAGTTTGGATTTGTGTCTATGACATTGCAGGTTAAAATAAAGATATGAACTGGTGATACTGAGGCGTATATGTTTTTCAGACTATTTTCCGTAGAAATAGTGAGAGTGTGGCGGGACGTTTCCTACGTTGCATCTGTAGAAAAGAGGCTGTAAAATGGAAAATATTTGGTTGCCTACAATGCCGCGTAAATGATTTTGAACTCTGTCATGTCTGGAAAGACAGTTTTGGGAATGTCCAATCCACATATGACAGCAATACATCAGTCTTTCTGACTGATCTGACACTTGTAACAATAGAGCATAGCAGTTGAAGCTATATAAAAAATCGACTATTTTTTTCTATCGTCTTAAGTCATTAGACGGACTAAAGGTATTAGTCCGTCTCTTCCTTCCAGTTATGGGTTAAATAACAGGACAGATTGGGTTCTATAGCCTTGGCTGGCAACCACTCTGCCGCAGAAACAATGGCAAGCTACTGCGGAATAATCTTCTACTCAGCCAGTCATGTCTCTTTCGAGACATGATCGCCCAAGCGTGTTTCACGTATGGCACTTAACGGACTGACTTTTGTCATATAGATATATGAGGACTACTTAAGATCTAAGATGAACTTGAGTCCGAACAGATGCTCGAAGCATAGAGTTTCGTTGAGACTGCAAACATTCGTCGTGAATGATGCGATGATTGTTTAGTTTTTGGTTTTCATTAATATATTTGTTTATTTATATTTTTTATTTTTTGAAAAATGGACAATTTTCATTGTTTTCACCATATACTTTCTTTTTTTTTAATGTGTGTATATATATTATAAATCGCCTGATGATACTGAAAGGTTGAAATCTAGGTTGCGGAAATTCCTCATTTTCAAATGAAAGTTTTTCAAAAGCTCTACAATATAAATGTATTCGGCATTTCTAATACAACATGGTACTGGTTCAATTTAATTATAACCAAACAACTTATATATATATATATATATATATATATATATATATATGTGTGTGTGTGTGTGTGTGTGTGTGTGTGTATTGTCATCCGCAGACAGATCTGTTTCGCTGTATCACAGCTCATCAGTACGGTTAGACTCCGATTGCTTTTTAACCCAAGATTGAAACCCGACCAAATTGGCGTCACTTGGCGATTCTAGCTCTGGTCTATGGGCGTTCGGTGGAAGAAGGCGGATTTTTAACGCATAGATTATCATTATACGCGCCCAATAGCCAGAGTGCTCTAATTCATTTTACTGAATGAGCGATGCGTACACACACACACACACACACACACACACATATATATACATATATATATATATATATATCACTTGAGGAAGAAGCCAAAACATAATGGGCTTGCTTCGAAACATGAGAATTTTTTTGTGTAGTGATACTATGAATTTAAAACATTGTAACAACCATTACAGTATATATATATATCACAACTATTTCTTCTCTACTATCAGCTTCACATTATTTAACAGTGGAAATGGAGTATTAAAAATTTTTTTTTTGTTTTATTTAAGATGTTCACACAAACTCGACCCGCGCGCAACTAGTAAATGCTTCGAAATAAAACTTATGTTCAAAACAGCACAAAAATAATTTACACGGTACTTGTTAAAACACGAGAAAAAAAAATTCAAAGATCAGACATATCCTTGAAAATGACTATATAAGTGGTTGAAAGAGCTTGGGACAACAAATATTATGAAATTTTTGTTCTCCCTTACCCAACACCAAATTATTATATATGCAGAAAAAATGTAAGAATGCTGGAAAAACTTAATAAAAGAAATTGCTTAAATCTTTTCTTACATCACCAGAATCATTAGCTTAGGGAACACGTATCTTCTTCTTCCATGTGCCCTGTCCTTTCAGGACGTAGGTGATCATGGCCTTCCACGCTTTCTCCTGTTATACCATGGAACCATCGCACTATAATCCACCTGATTAGAACTTTCAAATATGTTATCCAGAAAGAAAATATCAATCTTCTGTTTACTGAAAATGAGGGAACACGTATATGATTAATTATTTAAGCATACATGCAAGTACATACAAACATATTCCTTTCTTGCTTTTCTGATGAAGCCTAGTAAGGCGAAACCTGTAATCAAATATAGTTTCAATGAAAAGTTTTCCCCAAATGAAGTGATAGAAACACGAAGAAAAGGGCATATAATTTTGACAACGTACACGTATGCACATCTTCGAAGACGGGTATACGCGTTGCAACGCACATCCGTGCAGACGTGAGGGTGGCTACACGCGTTCAAACTCACACACTAAGACAAACAAGATACCATTAGATATATTGAAGAACTTGTGATGTCAATGCCTGACATAATGAAGGATGTGATCAAAGCAAACGGCTATTATACTAAAAATAAAATTTATTTTGTAACAAGTATTTTTTCTTGTTAAATCATTTTTTGAGTAAATCAAATAAAATTACTTTAAATAGTTTATTTCCTGTCAATATGCCTCATAAAAGATAAAATAGTTCTTGTCCTAATAGTTTTGCACAGTATTATATATATATATATATATATATATATAAATTAGAGAAAATTTTCAAAATTCAAAGATTATCGGATGTACATTTCGACAAAGGAACCTTAATAGAGATTCTACGTCACGTCAGCGACATTGTTTTGTTCCAAATGGCGAAGGCCCTGGGGTTAAGTGTGGAAGAGTTTTAGGTTAACAACGGTCACAAAGTACAACAGGACAGAGCTGTTAGTGGCGGGGTTACAGGGTGTTGAAACGGTATATTTAGGAAGGGGAGGAATAGATTTAAATGTAATACCTTAAATTTTTTTAATTAAGTTTATCCATTACAGGAAGTCTTGAATTTAAGGTTAATAAAGAAATATATATATATATATAGGGATTTGGTAAAGGGGTTCATATTTTATAAAGATAGACAACTAAAGGAGTTAAATTACTTTT
Source organism: Ascarosepion bandense (assembly GCA_037127315.1). Taxonomy (NCBI): domain Eukaryota; kingdom Metazoa; phylum Mollusca; class Cephalopoda; order Sepiida; family Sepiidae; genus Ascarosepion; species Ascarosepion bandense. The sequence goes on from JBBBDQ010001207.1 coordinate 1,017,984, forward strand.
TTAAGGTTAAGATTTTGGGCTGTTTGAAGAGGTGTATTTAGGTGGGAAGGAATGGGTTTCAATATAAGATTTTAAAACTTTTCATTTAAGTTTATTTAATTAAAACTTTTAGGTAGAAGCAAGCTAAATGCCAAAGTAACAGGAAGTTATCAGTTTAAAAATTATTAGGTAGAAGCGAATAATATATATATATATATATATATATATATATATATACTATCAGTATAGCCCGGCGTTGCTTTGGTGTAACGAAAGATTTAAAACTAATCCATGGTCCTGGAGCTCAGACTCAGCCTAAAGAATATTTGTGTGAAGTTTGGTGAGAATCGGATAAAAATTGTGGATTTGTATAAAAGACATACACACAGATAAACAGACACACACACAAATACCTTGCCTTATATATATATATATTATCGATTTTCTGCACTATTGTAGCAACTGCAACATTGAAACTTCTGAATATCGTTTGTTATGGTTATGTCTTTGTCTATGAGTGTATCAAATTTGATTAAAATCGACCACTCCTTCCATAACCCGATTTTTTCGATTATCAATTTTCGATATTTATCGGGTGTATCTCGACACAAAACCTAGATAAGAACACTCGCAGACGCTTATAGTACAACTGTGTAAATTTTCAAGAAAATTGGTTCAGTCGTTTCGGAGTCTATAGGTAACGGACGCACACAGACTGACGTATACACACACACACACACAGATAAATTTCCATTTATAAATAAGTTTAGATTAGATATATTCTCATACATCTTTTTTTTAAAATCGTCAATCATTTCAATACACTTGATGCGTGTATCATCACACACGTAAATAGAAAGAGACACGTGTTCCTATACATACATACACTTATATTTAAAGTAATCAACTATTGCTTTGTTACACGTGACACGTATCCGACTAATAAGAATAAAACCACAAATAAATTTCCGATATACTCTCTCATTTTTTGGGAGGGATATTTTTTTCTAAATTTTTCATCTGGTCTATAAAATATTTCTGCAGAACTATCTAATAAAAGTGAAAAATGTTATATTAAGACTGTCCCCTATCTTCTTCATCTTCAAGGCTCTCCTCAGCAGTACGGAATTTCTGAAACCACTTTCGTTCTAACCAATCTTTTGTCCCTGTACTCAGTTGATATTGGCAAAACTCATGCAAAAAGGGGTAAACGAAGATTATATTTTGTCATGTTAATAATTAAGGATTTCTATCCTTCAAGAATATTTCTGTCTGAAAATAAGTTAATGTTATTGAAGAGCACATACTAACTATTACGTATACCAAATATATATATATTCAATGAATACTATATTAAGATGGCTTTTCAAAATAAAACAATTCAAGCGGCCATTATTTTTATAACTAACTAATGAAAGCGATTAAAAAAGACTAAACTTCAATTGTAAGAAAGTACAAATTGTTGTTAGCAAAAACAAAAGCTTACCAGGAAGGCTATAGAACCTAAACTATCCTGGTATTTAATCCTTAACTGGAGGGAGAAGTGATCGATTAATACCTTTCCCAACGATATTTTTGAGCAAGTGAATGCAATAAATTCACCTGGAATTCAAACTGATCTTTCTGATTTACTCAGTTTCCGCCGATATCCATTGCATCATAAATTCAGTCAGTTAAGTGCCATATGTGATACACGCTTGGGCGATCATGTCCTGAAAGAGACATGACTGACTGGGCAGAAGATTATCCCGCAGCAGGTTGCCATTGCTTTATGCGGTAGACTGGTTGCTACCCAAGGCTATAGAACCCAATCTGTCCTGTTATTTAACCCATAACTGGAAGGAAAAGACGGATTAATACCTTTCCCAAGGGTATTTGTGCGTAAGTGAAATCAATAAATTCAGGTGGAATTCGAACTCGGCTCCCCGATTTCTGGTTCCGAGCCGATATCCGATGCGCCACAACGCACATCCTCATCATAAATGCTTATTTCAAGAAACATCATAAATTAGGTTTCTTAAAATAAGCTTTGGGTGACTCACATTGTAGAGTATTACATTTTAAAACGAAATATATGTTCTTAATTCGATTTTTATATTCTTCATATTTTCCGAGCTTAATTTAATCTGGTTTAAGGTGTGGTCCACTGTGTGATATTCACTTCTTCCCCACTATTTACAGGGTTGTCTTTTTTAGTTTTAGATTCTCATGTTTCAAAATTTACAGTTAAAGAGACCTTCCCAGAGAATTTAACCTAGATTCGAAAAAAATGTATTTGGATTAGATTAATTGAATATAAGAATGAATCACATTATTATTGCAATCTTGTTATGATGTAATGTATTTGATGCTTAACTATGCATTCAGGTCGACTTCAAACAAGCCAAAATGGCTTTCAAAAGACTTTACGCAAGCGTTGCATATGAGAGCATTTGACAATTCAGTTTTATTTTAGATTTAACATGTACGAGATAAATGTAAGTTTGAACGTTATATAAAAATACTTTCGAGTAACATTTATATGCGTATCTGATAAATGGTTGGTGGAAAATATGTAAAATGAACATTTTTAAAAATAAATTTAAATACTTTAATAAAAAAGACAAAAAACTTCCAGTTCAAACTTTGGTTGATTTCTATTCACAACATCATTTCTCAAATAAACATCTTGTTCGAATGAACAGGTTTTTTTCCCGCCTTTCGCTTTCACCTTATTTCCTCTAATACGGTTTTAGTTCATTAAATTTCCTGTTTAATGCTATGGCCGCAGGTGTCTATCTCTCAATAACGCTTACATGGGAAAATTCTAGGTTAATTTAAAATTGCATTTCCATATGGATTTTTAAAAAATGGATCTTAATTATAGCTTTGATATCATTGATAATATGTCTGTTTTATATGTATTAGTTTTAAGAGTCATATTTTTTCTCGGTTATAATTATAGAGTCAAAAGAGTTAATTTTCATGGTCTATAATCAAAATCTACTTTCAACACAACTAAAACTACTTTTTCCTCATCCATATTGGTTGCCTTCAAGAATTAATAACAATCATCCTCTGTGTGGTGTTATTTCAAGACGTGAGCGATTGTGGCTTTCCACACCGTCTGATCATTCGTAGCTCTTAGCAATCTTTACCATCCAGGCCTGTCACTGTTGTGACATATTTTTGCACAAGTTAAGTTAGTTGTTTTCATTTGTCACTCTTGCTTTCAATATGATCTTTGAGTGTCAAAGTCTCGAAGTAGTTGAAGAGACTTTCCCAGAGAATTTAACCTGGGTTCGAAAAAAATGTATTTGGATTAGATGAATTGAATATAAGAATGAATCACGTTATTATTGCAATCTTGTTATGATGTAATGTATTTGTTGCTTAACTATGCATTCAGGTCGACTTAAAACAAGCCAAAAAGGCTTTCATTGAGTGTCCAAATCAACTGTTTTTTTATTCTGAAACTAAGTTTGTTTTCTTTCAATTTCAATTTTGTTTAAAGATACTCATTCCTTGTATTCTCCGTGCATGATATACTCATTGTTGGTCTGTATAGTTAAATCTGTTTGGTCAAGTTTCTTCTTCATTTGTGTGGATACTGGCCAGCATTTAATGCTGATCTGAGATGTTTGATATTGCGTAGAATTTCAACAATATTTAGCTTTGGTTTCTAAATTATCCTGACTCTATGCCCTGGTTTTGTTTTTTGAAGGCATCTTTCGCTATTTCAAAATCTTTTATGGATTTCTGTGATCCAGAACTTGGGTAGACGATTGAAAGACAAGAGAATTTTGCAAGAACCGAAAAAGAAAGAACTGGACTACTATGTGATGTATGTTCTTCAATATGGCAGCAAATGCTACACAATCTCATCAAAGATGAGGGAAAGAACGAACGTAACCAAAATGTGGGTCTACAGAGGGATGATGAGTATACCGTGGACGGAACGAGTGAGCAACAACGCCGTTTTTTGAAAGGATGGAAACGAAAAACAAAATGATAGTTAACATCAGGAAAAGATAATTGAAGTTTCCGGATATGTAAAGAGGAAGGTGGGCTTAGAGAATTTGGTTCTCACGGAACGATAGAGGGAATAAGAGACAGGGAAAAGATTCGTTGGTCTCTGGTGTATGTTTTAATTGCGCATATAACATGCTAAATACTGGCCTTTCTCCACCGAGCGCGGTAACTATATATAGATATAAATATAGATTACATGAATTTAAATATATTACTAGATTGTTTTCATCCTCGCACTTCCTGCAGTTTATCTTGTTTCATTTGTTCAATCCTGTCTATGATTAATCTTATTTCTGCCTATTTCTGTCTATGATCAATCTTATTTCTGTCTATTTCTGTCTATGATCAATCTTATTTCTGTCTATTTCTGTCTATGATCAATCTTATTTCTGTCTATTTCTGTCTATGATCAATCTTATTTCTGTCTATTTCTGTCTATGATCAATCTTATTTCTGTCTATTTCTGTATATGATCAATCTTATTTCTGTCTATTTCTGTCTATGATCAATCTTATTTCTGTCTATTTCTGTCTATGATCAATCTTATTTCTCACTTTCACGATCTGTAACCCCCTACTTACCAGTGGTATTTCTGCTTTCATTGGCATGAAATGATTAATATATATATATATATATATATATATATATATATATATATATATATATCCGCAGACAGATCTGTTTCGCTGTGTCACAGCTCATCAGTACGGTTAGACTCCGATTGCTTTTTAACCCAGGATTGAAACCCGACGGAATTGGCGTCAGTCGGCGATTCTACCTCTGGGCTATGGGCTCGATAGAAGGAGACAGCCTTTTTAGCGTGTATATAATCCTTATAGGATGAGAAAGAAAACAAAAGCGGTAGAATTAATTTTGCATGTATGTATGATAAACTGTTATTAAAAAATATATAATTCAATATATATATATATATATATATATATATATGTGTGTGTGTGTGTGTGTGTGTGTGTGTGTGTGTGTATCTCTATGGTTACAAACTGCTGATTGAATAGTTTAGACCAACCAAAATTCTAATCCCCTACAATAACCACTTACACCTTATATTTTGAGTTTCACATATCACCCGAAGAAGAGCAGTTCGGCTCCGATAGATGAAAATTTATGCGTAGTGATACTATGCTTTTATAAACCATTGTAACAACTATTACAATATAAAGTTCTGCTCTGTATTGAACACCCTTTAAAGTAAATGCTTGAACAGTAGGTTTAAATCTACATGTTCTGTCAATTTCTTACAATATATATATATATATATATATATATACACACACATTTACCTATACTTATTAATCTTATATTAATCGTATATATATATATATATATGTGTGTGTGTGTGTGTCTGTGTGTGTGTGTGTGTGTGTGTGTGTGTGTGTGTGTGTGTGTGTGTGTGTGTGTGTTCATTGTGCTAATAGTTATAAGACAGCAGAATATAACAACAAGTGACACCCTGACAAATATCAAATGTGTTTTGATATCTGGTTTGTCAGTGTGGAAATCATCGGCGTTCTTCATAACAAGCGTTCCAATGGATCATTGAAGAGATGCCAAAAGGACAGAACATACCATATTTGAAATTGTGGTTACCATTTGGTATTTTATTTTATGGGAGACTAATAGAAGGCATTCCTGTGAACTGCGTACAAGGTAGATGCTGACCATGGGTCCGTAACGATCGTGAACAAAGTCATATTTCTGTAATTGTCTCCGATTAAAAAGCGATGCTGTCTCATCTCTTATCCGCAATAGATTTTCTAGGCACATAACCATCATGTATGTTCATTGAATTTTCTATCATTTAAGACATATGAGTAGAAAACTCAGCAGAGTGTTCCCTTTTTAAAACCGCAAGACCAGATGCAACTCCTCACCTTTATCGTAATATCGCTAATTAAAACCTGGAGAGCTGCCAGCACGAAGGTTCATAAGTAGTGTAAATCCCATGAGTCTAAGAACTATAAAGAGTCTGGTAATTGTTCTGTAAATTTTGTGAGCTTTTAACGTGTTAGGAGTTGTGTCTGTTTTCACTGACTTTTGATATGTTGCTTGTTAATTTTGAAAGATAATTTGCCGTGTCATCAGGCGCAGCTTGCTCAGAATTGAGGTGGAGGTATTTTAGTTGCTTCCAAAGAATAGTGCGGCTGCTATATTTGCTAGACATCAGCCTAATCGAACATTCATGGAACGTGAAGCAAAGATCTATTGCCACGCATTGTTACTTACGATAGAGTAGGTATGGAAAGTGAAGATTTTTTACCCACCTAAAACGTAATCTCGTCTATTTTCGTTGAGGAGGCTTGAAGTTATATCAATTATGTTTTGCCAATGAGAAATGACGATTAATTTTTGACGCCTTATCAACCCTTTTATGGGTTACTTAAAACGGAAAGATATTTGAGATTGTACCAATAGTTCAGCTTTATCTTTTTTCTTTTTTTTTCTTTTTTTTTTTTTGTTTCAAATGACCTCATCTTTTTACAACCAATGGTTTGGATGGAAATGTGTTTTCTATGGTAACATTTTTTTCTCACACATGTTCCTTGTGGAATTATTGTCCGGTTTCTGGTTTTTCAATCATGTTTCATCGTCAACAATTTAAATGCAATGTCAATCATTATTTTCTGTCTTCCTTTCCTTTTATTCTTTGACACTCAGTTATACACTGCATCTTAGTACCTTGTTTGGGGTAAAATTCTTAAAAATACTGTCTTAACAATTTTGAGAATAGCATCTTATATATATTTAAGTTGCTATTTTCAAAATTGTTAATACAGCTTTTTTAAAAATTATAAAATAATTTTTTAAATTGTTAATACAGTTTTTTTTTAATTATAAAATAAAACAAAAGTTTTGATATTTCAATCTGTTGAATAGCCATTTCTATGAAAAAATCCATGCTTCTTCAGCAACGGCGAAATTAAAATTTTATTTCTTCAAATTCAAATTTGTTAAAATTTTTCTACCGTTAGAAGTCCAAAAAATCATCGATACACTGGAATATAAAATGATGTGGGATGTAAAATGATGACTCTGTAATGTAATATTTACATCGAGCGCTCTACCTTGATCAATTTTAATATTAATGAAATTAATGTTAATAAGATCAGAATTTGGGGATTTACCTATCTGATCATCCTTTTGAATTTATATATATATATATATATATATATATTTGTGTAAAATACATACATGTTCATATATTATTATTATTATAATTTAGCAACAAGAACAAAATAGATATAAGTATTAAATAATAATAATGATCTCACTTCAATCAAATCTTAATAACGCTACCCACCAAAATTAATCTTAAGCCTGCCCACATATTTTCCAAATTAGAAGTTGCTTTATTCTGATTGGTCCACACTGTATATACAATAATGCGTCCCTGATTAAAGGGGTCATGCTCGTTTTCAACCTTTTAAACCATTCATTTCAGTATAATCACATCACTTGACAAGACACAAAGGTGTCGAAAAAAATTGTCTACTTTTGTAGTGATATTGTAACATATCCATGTTATAAATTATATTATATTATAAATTATATTATATTATATTATATTATTAGCTCTACTTTTGTATTGAGCACTTTTTTAAAAATAGTTTTTTGGACAAGGAATATTATTCTAACAATACTTGTATATATATATATATATATATATATATATATAGAGAGAGAGAGAGAGAGAGAGAGATCGTATCGCATCGTTCATTCAGCAATGAATTAGAATATTTTCAGCTATTGGGCGTGTATAATGATAATATACCGAGCGCCCGTCAGCTCAATTCGGCCGGGTTTCAATCCTGGGTAAAAGGCGATTGGCTAACCGTACTGTTGAGCTGTGATACAGCGAAACAGATCTGTCTGCGGATGACTATATATATTTATATTCCTTACTATTTAACCCATAACTTGAGAGGGTATAAATACATACGTTCCAATGCTATGAGGGAATGTAATGAACGCGACTGATATTCGTCCCCGTTTCTGCGATTTCTCATTCAGACAGCTATCATTACACCAACCGCACACCATCTGAAAGATAATGAACATAGATACGTTCCCAAAGATAAAAAAACCTAACAATGGTACTATGAAAATTATGCTTTCTCTTTCACATTTAATGTAACATTGATATTCCCAATGCTATGTCACCTAGGACGTGTTTTGGCAAAATCCAAAAGATCAGTTAACCTCACATTACATTATGATTTAGGTAGGCAGTTACTTAAACTTAAATGTTATACTCATTGATTGGTTGCAGATAAAAAATACTCGGCTATAGCTTACATGACGAAGGAAGAAATAACCACATAATTTAAGCATAATATTAAACAGATTTTTGTTTCTTAAAGTAATTTCGCAAAATGAACCCCGCTTTTATTTTCCATTATAGACAAAGACGTTTATAAACATTTACTTGACACACTCATTATCTCTTATGCGTTTAAATACATTATCCGAACATCTCTTAAGCGAAAGGAGACATTATATATTTGCTATAAAAGTCATCTTTATAATGTTCATCTTTATTGTAATGCCACTTGAGTTAATAACTTGTTACAGTCATTATTAACAAAAGATCATAAATCATTTCCTGTTCTTTTTTTATAGAATAACAGCGCCCTAATCGAGAAAATCACGGTACGGATAAAAATTAATTGAGTTAATATATAAAACTCGTAAGGGGTTTAAAACAACGGTGATTCTGAGAGAATTGAACGTTCTACCAGGATATGTTATTGGTAGCCACAATCTTAAAAACAAAAGATAGGCTGGTGACACAGTGTTTATAGTAAGCACAGAAAAGGACTTACAAGAAATCCTACAAAAAATAGTAAAGTAAAGCGAGAAAAAAGGACTAAGCATGGTTGTCATAAAAAAAACAAACCATGATGCAAGTTAAAAATTGGGAACACCAAAATTAAATAGTCCCAACGCTTTTAAATCGCTGGGAATTGTTTTAACAAAGCACGGACAGGCGTTCTGGGATATTGAAACGTGACTTCAAAAAGTTAAGCAAAGTATTAATAAACAGGAAAATTTAGTTAGAAACAATGAAAAGTGTACTGAACTGTTATATCCTATATGTTAAGGAAAGCTGGATAATCTCCGCTTAGATATTGATGAAACTTGAGACAGAAATGTGGTTCGACAGAAGGATGCCATGAACTGTGAGCAACGACAACATTTTAGAGAAAATGGAAACAAAAAAGACTCTTTAGCATAGCAGGAGAATGTGACAGTTGAAGATTCTAGGGTATATAATGAGGAAAGAAGGCTATGAAAGTTGGACACTGACAGGACATACTAGGGAGAAGATAGAGGAAGATAGCGGGTAGCCTACCTAACGCGCTTGTTTAATTAGAAAACATTATTCGAACAAGGATTTTTTTTCTAAAATGTGAACACAGTCTGCACATTGTAAATATATAAAATATTATCTATGAATTTGATTGTTTAACGACTTAACAACTCTTTATAGTTAATTTAATACTGAAATTTTCTTGTGAGGTTTGATAATTCTAGTTTATACTATTATAATCTATTACCTATTACTGGTATATTTAACATATGTCTTTATACTTTATGAGAGTTTTAAAACTAGTTTCGAGTTTCACAATTTACCCATAACTGGTAGTCTATTAGATACTATCACCCCTGATCAGAGTAGACTATCTGTAACGAGGTGGTTCTACGCTTCTCAAACTTCCCATAAGAGACCTTGCTGCTAAATGTATTGTTAAACTCAAAACAGCCTTAGAATAAGTAAATTGTTCGATTCAAAATTAACTGAAGGCTTACCGGATTGGCATGATGAAGTCGGTACAACGTTTAAAACACTGTGATAATAACAACAAAGTTTGCAACAATTGTCTGCATGTAATTAACAATTGAACACATTTTTAAGCAATGCAATCATGTAAGCGTAAAAGTAAAAGATTGAATCAACTAAAAACTGCTTCTTACTTGAGATCTGGGAAAAAGTATATAATTTATTTTAAAAAGAGATATCTTTATAAGTTTGCTGAGTCGGAAATTTTCATATCTCTCTGGAAAAAAATAAATAAATAAATAAACTATCACCATCTATTAAATACCTAAATGTAGACATTTGAATTTTATTAACATTTTCGAAAACTGTTTAATTAAAAAAATTGCACAAGCTTAAACTTTATCTGCAACATTAAAAAAAATAACGTTGAATTTTATGAAAAATACTCTTACCCAATGCCCGAAAAAAAAAACCGAACTTACAGTTACTATATCACCAAATTAGCAAACGAAAACTTCTATAAATGAAGCTAAGTAATGCACTTGGAGCTTTAAACCTAACATTACTGATAATACTTACTAGTGCCTTTACGCTGCATTCTCTACTTCTGCTGCTAAAATTCTTGTTGCTGTTAGCCTTGCTTTCTTTATTAACGTTTCGGCTCCTGTACATTCAGATTAAAATAAATTTCAGCGTATAAATCAAGTTTTTGTTGTAATGCAGCTAGCACTCTCAAAGATGGAATGGTCTATGATCCGAAATAGCTATAATAAGAAAGACTAAAAGCAGTCTGGGATTTCGGAGTGTCATTGACATTTTGAGGAGATCGACTGCGTGCGTCAGTTGTTCACTTTGTCGGACTTTTTGCCCTCGGGCAGAGAGGAACCCAGACGAAGCTACGCCGAAGGGTAGAGTCTCGTCTGGGGAAAAGTAGACAAGAATTTTTGTACGAGTTTGAGGGCCTGCTATTTCTACTTAAATGGCCTTGTGTCGCATTTACCTCGGGCATCCGCCCATCTGAAGGGTTGGTTGATACCGTTGGAGTGTCACTGACATTCAGAGGAAATCGACTGCATACGTAAGTCTTTCACTTTGTAGGACATTTTGCCTTCGGCCGGAAAGATACTCTGACGAGGCTCCGCCAAAGGATAGAGTGTCTTCTGAGGAAAAGCAGACAAGAATTTGTGTCCGAACTTACGGTCTCGGTGTTTTCACTTAAATGGGCTTGTGTCGCATCTGCTTCACGCTTCCGCCCTGGTAGGGAGGGGGTTGATACCTTCAGAGATTTATTGAGATGCTGAGATCTGCTGTGTGTGTTAATCGTTCACATTTTTAGACTGTCTGCTGTAGAGTAGAAAGGTACCCAGACGAGGCACCGCCGAAGGATAAAGTCTCGTCTAGGGAAAAGCGCACAAGAATGTTTTGCTGAGCTTAAGAGCTCGGTGTTCCTACTTAAATGGTTTTTTGCTGCATCTACCTAGAGTATTCGCTCCTGTGGGGAGGTGGTTGATACCTTCGGAGTGTTATTGACGATTAGTATCGGGCTGAGTTCTCTGTATCTGTAACGACTTAATGTCTCCTCTCTTCTACTATTTGTTGTTCTGTCTTCTGGTGTTTGTCTTATTTGTATTAATATCTCTTAGTTGGGATACTGTGCAGTAAATACTCAGCACACCATTTCGGCGATATAACAGTTTTAAAGCTTGACAAAATTTTTTTTTTTTTTATAAGCGTTTCACCCCGAGCAAGGCATGTCACTGCCACTACTGTGCAGGGGGCTACGTAGAGTGGAGAAAGGCTGATTAAATATAGGAAATAACAGAGGGTGGGTGATAGGCGGGTGAGGATACCGAGAATGAGGGTTGGGTAGATGAGAGTGTTGTGAGAATAGTTGGGAGTTAGTGTGATAGGAGGTGTCTATTGACCCTACATTTAAACACCTGGAGATTGTAACTGTCGGGAAAGCAGACTTGTGGAAGGGAGTTCCACAGGCGGGAAGCGCGAGAAAAGAAGCTGTTGGAGTAGAATTTACGGTTACATCTTATTTGTTTAACTGTAAAAGGGTGGGACCTAGTTGCTAATCTAGTATCTCGTGTAAATTCGTGCTTAGGCGGCACCAGTGATCTAAGCTCATCGGAGCAGAAGCCATGAAAGTACTTGTAGAAGAGGCACGCAAAACTAGGAGTTGAGTTATATGCGGGATATAAAATGCAAACTTACACCATCGAGGAGTTAACAAGTTGAGCAGCACTCTTAATTATTGTACACGCCTTGCCATATCTCAAGCAGGCTGCCACAAATATATCCCCGTAAAAATTGTGTTTGGTCATCACATTTGGTATATTAGCCGTTAAAAATATGAAATAATAACTCAAATTTAATATTCACTTAACGCTACAGCACACAGCTATTCCAACAGTTGATACACAAAATATAAAGACCTAGTGAAGCGTCAGTTAACTCTACGATACATAGAAGTATTATGAAAAAACTACCGGTTATGTTTTGCAATCAAAGATACTATTGTAGGGAGTTACCCACTTAATAATGGACTCTTCTTTGCCTATATTAACCGAGGGTTAATTACTCTCGAGGACAGAGCCGGTGCGACAGAGACACTGGTTTCCAGTACGACTTCAGTTCAGCTCAGCCTAGTCTGTCTGTCGGTCACTTGTAGCCAAGCTATTATTACTCTTTCTCTTTGTATCTCTTTGTATCTCTTTGTATCTCTTGTTTGACGTAATATATCTTCTTGACCTACCACCGTGTTGACTCATTATTTTATGGTGTTGCTGTTGAGTTTAATGTGTTTATCACTGGACCTGACTAATTAAAGTGATACCGTACACGGTACGTACCGGTGTGTGTAATAGGTTGTTTGCTTTACAATGAATATGGAAGTATATAATAACAAGTGTCTCGATATCGAGTTAAATAGATTGAGCTTATGTGGTTTTGGCACAGGTTATCGTATACTGTAGCATAACTTCGTTAACCGGTAGTCCAAGGTTTTGGGCTTCTGTTAACCTTTGTTTGGGGATCGGCCTATTCAATATGCAAAAAATCATGAGGTCAATTTGTACGCCAAGCTGACTTGTACTACTCAATTGATGATAATAGCAACAAAGCTGAGGACAATGCCAAATAGATGATATTATTATAGATATTATATTATATAGATGATATGATAGTATATAATGATAACTTTACATCCCATAAATTCAGAAAGATACTACCGATTAGTTTCTCTAGGTACTCCCGATAGCGCACGATTACAAACAAAATCAATGCAGACCTGCAAAATATGTGAAAGCAACATGTCTGAAGATCAGTAATGGAAAATGAATTGGAGTAGGAACCTCAGTCAGTGGATACAGATAGGCGGTTTATTTTGGGATCTAAAACACATACGAGAAAATATCAAAAATATTCGATCCTTAGGTCGAACAAATAAAAAAAGTGCTTCTATGGCAAAGTAATTAATTGTGGAAAAGGTCAGATATCCAAGAAACGAAAACGTCCATATCTGTAATAATTATAATAAACTGACTACAAAAAATGAAATAGTATAGATGCCACTTCTAACGTAAAAGAGGGAGCTAAATTAGTTAAAAATGATAATAATAATAATAATAATAATAATAATAAGAAGAAGAAGAAGAAGAAGAAGAAGAAGAAGTCGACAACAAAGACGAAGAAAAAGATGATGATGATTGTTAAAAGCAACAAGAAAAGAGAAAGAAAAAGGCAAACAAGAAGAAAAATAAAAAGAAGTAGTAAATGCAATGATGGTGATGATGATAGTGGTGGTGGTGATGGTGGTGATAATAATGATGATGATTAAAAACAGGAACGAGAAGAATAACATTAAAAAAAACACACAAACAAGAATGACAAGAAAAACAAGAAAAAGAAGATGATGAGGATGATGATGATGGACAACAAGGAGGAGAAGAAGAAAAAACAAAAAGAAGAGAAACAAAACGTAGAAGAAGAAAAATAAAAGAAGAAGAAGAAGAAGAAGAAGAAGGATATTTGTAATTAAATATAAATGGCGTATTTTTCGAAGTGAAAAATTTAATGGTTTTATTCTAACGGGTGAAACGAAAATATAAATTATATATTAGAAACAATTTAAAACATAAATTTATTTTAATATAGATACTGTTTATTCTGACATCAATTGTTCTTGTAAACATCATATTATTAAGAAAAATTACATATTTTATGTCAATAAAATCTATTGATATTATTACCAAGTATGTGAATGACGTTTCGCCAATGTATCTATTGTTTATGCATGAGACATTTTGCATTTTGTCCAAGCTTACGTGAACCGTCATCAGGTATGTAAGTGAGAAAGAAAATGGTAAGGAAATTAAGTGTACTTTAAGAAGTATATTGTTGTTAAACGTTTTTTTATTCTAATTAATCATTATCATCATAGCAGTTTCGACTTGAAGGCACTCTGCGAAAATGTGTGATTTCTCACTCTCAAAAGCTTTGTATATCTCTTATCAGCGCTCATCAAACATCTATATTCTGTGCTAAATCCTGAAAATGTTACTGGTTGTCCAGCACATTACAGCTTTTCATGAATTATGGAATTTTATGGATAGTTCTTTTAATATTGTTCATTGTGTTTAGAATAGTTATTCACGAAATATCTGATGCTTTGAACTTTTCAAAATCAAACAGTATCGCTTTATGAGAAGGTGATTACAGCGTAATCATAGGAGGAAGAGTTATATTTTAAAGCTTTTGTATGACATAAATTCGGAGATGACGTGTGGGTATCCATTACTATTTATATATTTTACTTGTATTTATTTTATTTACAAACATTATGAATCAGTTAAACCGTCAATTTAAATGCAACTATGAAAAACTAAACAGTTTACTTATTAATATTATCAGCCAATTTCTTTCCTTTTTCTGTCTGCTAAGGTGATAGCTTGTAATTGATTATTATTAAACATAGAATTGTAAAATACTTATTGTGAAAATATAAAAAACGTTTATATTTAAAATAGAAATGAATATGGTTTTAATAATGTCATCATCTCATCCGTTACACCTAAGAAAGAAGCCAGAATAGAATTTCCGAGGCAAGAAAGTAGCCAGAATGGAATTCCCGAGTTAATATAGAAGACGGAAGGGAATTTCCGAGACAAGAAAGAAATCAGAATATAATTTCTGAGGCAAGAAAGAAGCCAGAATGGAATTCCCGAGGAAAGATAGAAGCCGAAATGGAATTTCTGAGGCAAGAAAGAAGCCAGAATGGAATTCCTCAGTCAATATAGAAGCCGGAAGAAAATTTCCGATGAAAGAAAGAGCCAGAGTGGATTTTCCGGGGCAAGAGAGAAACCAGAATGGAATTCTTGAGGCAAGATAAAAGTCGGAAGGGAATTTCCGAAACCAGAAATATACCAGGATTGAATTCTTGAGGCAATATAGAAGTCAGAAGAGAATTTCCAAGGCAAGAAAACTCCAGAATGGAATTCCGGAGGCAATATAGAAACCGGAAGAGAATTTCTGAGTCAAGAAAGAAGCCAGAATAGAATTCCTAAGGCAAGAAAGAAGCCGGAAGGGAATTTCCGCGGCGAGAAAGAGGCAGAGTGTATTTTCCGGGGCAAGAAAAAAACAGAATTGAATTCCTGAGGCAAGATAGAAGCTGGAAGGTAATTTCCGAGGCAAGAAAAAAGCCAGAATGGAATTCCGAAGGCAATATAGAAGACAGGAGTGCATTTTCGAGGCAAAAAAAAAAGCCGGATAATAATTCCTGAGGCAAGAAAGAGAATAAATTATAATTAGAGTGCAAAAAAGAAACCACATGAGAATTTCAGAGCAATTGCGAAAGAAAAATTTATTCAAATAGAAATTACATTTACATCTATAAATTTCATCAGAAAAAGATGAGACTTAGTTGCTAATCTAGTCAGTCAGTCAAGTACCATACAAAATTATCCCGCAGTAGGTTGCCATTACTTTTTGCGGTAGACTGGTTGCCATCCAAGGCTATAGAACCCAACCTGTCCTGTTATTTTGCCCATAACTGGAGGGAAGAGACGGATTAATAGCTTTCCCAAGGGTATTTGCGAGTAAGTGAATACGAGGAATTCAACTGGAATTCGAACTCGGCTCCCCGATTTCTCGTTCCAAGCCGATTTCCACTGCACCACAACGCACATCTAGTACTAATCTATACTACGTTTAAATTTATGAAGTCGAAGTACTAAAGAATAAACCTCACCAGAAAATATCATTAAAATATTTAAAGGAAGGTTAAAAGAAAACTAACTTATTGCTATGAGCAAAGCAATGAAACCAAAATGTCAGGTCAGAACTAATAATATTGCATATTCATCTTCGGATTTTTTTCAACTACCCAATATATATATAGTAAGGGTAACAGATTAGATGTGGTAACAATATTGAAGGTAGAATTGAATGCTAGACTTATAAATGTGCAAGAAGAAATCTCGCGTGAAAAACGTTCTAACACCACACAGTGAGTAAACTTTCTCAGCAGCAAGCCTAGCAATTGTTTTAATATAATCACTTCAGTTCAGTTTTCTACATACCACGTGTGAGAATACGTACAATATCTCACCCACATCAACCACTAAACAGGATAAATAACACGGTTTCAGAGGCTAAGGTGATGAAGGCACCCCAGTCGTTAGAATACATTTAACTTTATTGATATTATTATTATTAGTAGTAGTAGCATTAGTTTTTTTTTTTAATCATATCACCCCAAGCAAGGCGGTGACGCCACGGATGCGCATGGGGCTACTTAAGAGTAGAATGATTGGAAAAAAGAAAGCAGGGAACCACATCCTAAACAGGAAACAAGGGATGAGCCTCTTCACCTGTTCAATAGACGTGGATGGAGTGTGAACTGGGCGATAGTTAAGTCTATCTACTCCAATTGAGAACAAAAAAAGAGAAAAGAAAAAAAAGTGAAAAAAGATTGGAGGGAAAAAAAAAGGGAAAGAAAGCCGGGAACCACATCCTAAAGAGGAAACAAGGGATGAGCCTCTTCGCCTGTTCAATAGACGTGGATGGAGTGTGAACTGGGCGATAGTTAAGTCTATCTACTCCAATTGAGAACAAAAAAAGAGAAAAGAAAAAAAAGTGAAAAAAGATTGGAGGGAAAAAAAAAGGGAAAGAAAGCCGGGAACCACATCCTAAAGAGGAAACAAGGGATGAGCCTCTTCACCTGTTCAATAGACGTGGGTGGAGTGTGAACTGGGCGATAGTTAAGTCTATCTACTCCAATTGAGAACAAAAAAAGAGAAAAGAAAAAAAAGTGAAAAAAGATTGGAGGGAAAAAAAAAGGGAAAGAAAGCCGGGAACCACATCCTAAAGAGGAAACAAGGGATGAGCCTCTTCACCTGTTCAATAGACGTGGGTGGAGTGTGAACTGGGCGATAGTTAAGTCTATCTACTCCAATTGAGAACAAAAAAAGAGAAAAGAAAAAAAAGTGAAAAAAGATTGGAGGGAAAAAAAAAGGGAAAGAAAGCCGGGAACCACATCCTAAAGAGGAAACAAGGGATGAGCCTCTTCACCTGTTCAATAGACGTGGGTGGAGTGTGAACTGGGCGATAGTTAATTCTATCTATTCCAATTGAGAACAAAAAAAGAGAAAAGAAAAAAGTGAAAAAAGATTGGAGGGAAAAAAAAGGGAAAGAAAGCCGGGAACCACATCCTAAAGAGGAAACAAGGGATGAGCCTCTTCACCTGTTCAATAGACGTGGGTGGAGTGTGAACTGGGCGATAGTTAATTCTATCTATTCCAATTGAGAACAAAAAAAGAGAAAAGAAAAAAAAGTGAAAAAAGATTGGAGGGAAAAAAAAAGGGAAAGAAAGCCGGGAACCACATCCTAAAGAGGAAACAAGGGATGAGCCTCTTCACCTGTTCAATAGACGTGGGTGGAGTGTGAACTGGGCGATAGTTAAGTCTATCTACTCCAATTGAGAACAAAAAAAGAGAAAAGAAAAAAAAGTGAAAAAAGATTGGAGGGGAAAAAAAAGGGAAAGAAAGCCGGGAACCACATCCTAAAGAGGAAACAAGGGATGAGCCTCTTCACCTGTTCAATAGACGTGGGTGGAGTGTGAACTGGGCGATAGTTAATTCTATCTATTCCAATTGAGAACAAAAAAAGAGAAAAGAAAAAAAAGTGAAAAAAGATTGGAGGGAAAAAAAAGGGAAAGAAAGCCGGGAACCACATCCTAAAGAGGAAACAAGGGATGAGCCTCTTCACCTGTTCAATAGACGTGGGTGGAGTGTGAACTGGGCGATAGTTAATTCTATCTATTCCAATTGAGAACAAAAAAAGAGAAAAGAAAAAAAGTGAAAAAAGATTGCAGGGAAAAAAAAAGGGAAAGAAAGCCGGGAACCACATCCTAAAGAGGAAACAAGGGATGAGCCTCTTCACCTGTTCAATAGACGTGGGTGGAGTGTGAACTGGGCGATAGTTAATTCTATCTACTCCAATTGAGAACAAAAAAAGAGAAAAGAAAAAAAAGTGAAAAAAGATTGGAGGGAAAAAAAAAGGGAAAGAAAGCCGGGAACCACATCCTAAAGAGGAAACAAGGGATGAGCCTCTTCACCTGTTCAATAGACGTGGGTGGAGTGTGAACTGGGCGATAGTTAAGTCTATCTACTCCAATTGAGAACAAAAAAAGAGAAAAGAAAAAAAAGTGAAAAAAGATTGGAGGGAAAAAAAAAGGGAAAGAAAGCCGGGAACCACATCCTAAAGAGGAAACAAGGGATGAGCCTCTTCACCTGTTCAATAGACGTGGGTGGAGTGTGAACTGGGCGATAGTTAATTCTATCTATTCCAATTGAGAACAAAAAAAGAGAAAAGAAAAAAAGTGAAAAAAGATTGGAGGGAAAAAAAGGGAAAGAAAGCCGGGAACCACATCCTAAAGAGGAAACAAGGGATGAGCCTCTTCACCTGTTCAATAGACGTGGATGGAGTGTGAACTGGGCGATAGTTAAGTCTATCTACTCCAATTGAGAACAAAAAAAGAGAAAAGAAAAAAAAGTGAAAAAAGATTGGAGGGAAAAAAAAAGGGAAAGAAAGCCGGGAACCACATCCTAAAGAGGAAACAAGGGATGAGCCTCTTCACCTGTTCAATAGACGTGGGTGGAGTGTGAACTAGTAATCGTAGTAGTAGTATTATTGGAGTTGATATTGATGCTGTTGATGTCGATGGTGTTAGTTGAGTTATTATTACCATTTTAATTGTCGAGTATTTACGTGTGCAAAAGCAAATTTAATTTTATAGAAAGTACTTGTAGCAATAAATCCCACAAGAGATGCGATTTTCACCTTTTTCAAGTGCGGTCGCAACAGTAACACTGCGAAGCAGTCAATATCACTAACAATAGTAATAATAATAGCTTTTTTTTACAATAATTGAGAAGAGCTACTTTTAGTTACGAGAATGGTAACAACAATTATAAATACCGTATATGCCTTGCGAAAATTAGACTTTTTTATGAGAATAACGGCTTGCAAAACATTTTTACTACCCATTGTGCTACGTCAAGTATCCTCATATTTTCTTTAATATGGAGGTGGATTTTGATCTGATGTTTTCAATTTATAACGTTTGACCGAAATGATTAATGTGGAAGCTTATGGCTAAATTCATTGACGAGAAAAAGAGATAAGGGAACATTAGCGCGGAGTAATGTCAAATTCGCTGTTTCCATTACCCTTTGTGCTCTCCTGAAAATGAATGAGTAACCCTAACTCTAACCTTAATCCATGCCAATTCATAAGCCTCGTGCAACTAACATAGCGTCCCTATTTCTGTATAAGAATGCCAGGTAATTAGACATCTGTATCATTGTTTGATATAGATTTTCGAATCGTCTCTATTTGTGCATCACCTCAGTTCTGTGCCGATCAGATAATTTATGTCTGACTTTATGGAATGTAGAGTTATCATTATTTATATTATATGCAGTCGGACTATGCTTATCAATAAAAAAAGCAGGTCCTTCCTTATACTAGAAATTCATGCATAAATAAGTGAAGCCTAGTAAATCAAATCAAGAAAGCGTACTGTGTTGAGCAACAATAAATGCTTATTTTATTATTAGATCACAGATGTCCTCCGTGTTTGTAAAAGTAAAGATTGGATGCCTTGTTGGTTCCCTGCGTCTTATTAGGCCATTTTTCTCACTCGAATCTGTCTTACAAATTTTCAGATTCGACCATACATTGAATATTGTTATCATTTCTGTCTTTTTGATATATACTTAGAAAATCACTAGAAAATCCAAAGAATAATCTGCAATATTATAGATCTCGGCCTGTTATCTCATTTTTAATTACTTTCCCACTGGCGTAATATTGATTCTTTTTTACTGGCAATTTTTCTTGGGCTAATTTCCTTTTTGGTACCTCGACTTCATAAATTTAAGCTCAGTAATATTTTGTACTTGATGTGCGTTGTAGTGCAGTGGATATCGGCTCGGAACGAGAAATCGGGGAGCCGAGTTCAAATTCCAGTTTCTTTCTTTTAAACAGAGTGGGGTCTTTTATATATAAATATCGCTAGTTTTGTCTTTCTACGCAATGAAAATGGCATAGTTAGTTATTGATAAGGTATTGGTTAGCAATGCAAGAAATTTAACTGGAGTTCGGGGTGCCGAGTTCGAATTCCCGTTGAATTCACTGCATTCACTTACGCGCAAATACCCTTGGGAAAGGTATTAATCCGTCTCTTTCTTCCTGTTATGGGTTAAATAACAGGACAGATTGGGTTCTATAGCATTGGCTGGAAACCAGTCTACCGCAGAGAGCAATAGCAACCTACTGCGGGATAATCTTCTGTCCAGTCAGTCATGTCTCTTTCGAGACATGATCGCCCAACCGTGTTTTACGTATGGCACTTAATTGACTGACTATTTTGGCTGTCAGTTAAGTGCCATTCGTGATACACACTTAGGCGATTATGTCAGACTGGGCAGGACATTTTCCCGCACTAGGTTGTCATTACTTTCTTCGGTAGAGAACCAAGGCTCGAGAATTCAATCTGTTCTGGAAGAAAGAAACGGAGACCTACTTTTACCAAGCGTATCTGCGCGTAAGTGAATGCAATGATTTCAGCTGGAATTTGAACTCGGCTTACCGCTTTCTCCTTCCGAGCCGATATTCACATTCACCTCAGCGTACATCCATAAAAGGACACTGTACGCTTTCCTGGTGTGATTTTCTAAGCTTGACTTATTTATTTCTAGCATGAGGAATGATCCGCTTTTTTATTGATAAATATAAGCCGAGTGTTACGCGCAAATATATTTGGAAAAGATATGAATCCATCTCTTCTCCCTTCAGCTAAGGATGAAGATCAGAATAGCGTAGGACCTAAAATAGAGCATCGAGGGATGCCCACTTTCGTATGAATCTTTTTTCCGAAGTAACAAGTTTGGATAACATGTTGATTACCAGATATCAATTACGAAATCTGACTTGAAATGTTGACTTTATAATAGTTAACATAGCAATAAAACATTTGTCAAATGTACCATTTATGTGTTATAGTGTCAATATATATTTTCCCACAAAAGTTTGTAGTTGCTAGTAAGGATTTTTCATTACTGATTAAGCTGCCACTTATTAGCGTTACAAACAACGAAAAACTCACCTGTCTAACTTTGATGTTAAGAGCACAAAAACGAGGTAACTCGTGGTTGTTGTCAGAATAAAACTGCCGTCAAAAAGTTGTCAATATGTTACGATAGCAGGTAAGTATGGTTTTCATAAAAATGACTTTGAAGCACAACTAAATACTTCTTTTATAGATCTCTCTTCCAATGTAAATGGTATATCTTAAAATGTGTCTGAAAGTGAGATAATAGTTTAATTAGTTTTCAAAATCCAAATAAGTCCATTATTTATTTATTTTATTTTCTCCTAAGGTTTGGCCTTTCCTTGGAATGTCGGATCTTCTTGAAGCAGAGCTCAATTCTAAAAGATGATTTTAATAAGTCAAACATTTTACGAGATTATCTTGATAACACGAAGTTACAAAAATTATTTTTGTAAATCGTTTATGTTGTTCAACTGATTTAGGACAAGTGTACAACGATGAATTCGAAAATGGATCCTGTTTGTATTGCTGAAGGTATCGTCAATCAACTAATTAACAAAAACGTTTTGTACTTGTATTATATATATATATATATATATATATATATATATATATATATATATATATACATGTATTAATATATTAGTGTGTATATATGTTTATATATATATATATATATATATATACACACACAAAATTTCTTTAAAACTGCATAAATGTTTCGATAAGGTCATGTTATAACTCGCTTATAGTAGTTAGAATATTGTCTTGCTTACACTACTCGCCGTGACATAACTTAAAATTGTCTTTCACTGACTACAACGGTTTCTCTTGATTCTGAGTTCTTTATTTAAGGTCTCTTGTCTTTTTTTAAAATCATTTCACCATATGGAAGGCATTTTACTGCCACTGTTTTGCAAGGGGTTACATAGGAGGAAAGTTATGAGAAAGAGTGACAGCTTATAGGGAGTGTCAGGAAGTGAGTAAGAGAAGGATGACAATACTGATGAGAGTGGAATGGATGGAGAAAGGAGCATGAGATGGGAGATGACTATTGATTTTACGCTTAATTTCTTCGAGATTGTAGCTGTGGGGGAAGCAAGTAAACAGAAGGGAATTCCACAGGCGGGAATTGTGAGAAAGAAAGCTGATAGAGTAGAAGTTGCATTTACATTTTATTGGTTTCACAGTAAAAGAGTTGGACCTATTTGCTAATTATGTTGCTCGAGAAAATTAATATATATTCATATATTGTCTAGTTAATTTGTATTACCATTGGTGCCTTATTTTCACCACAACAGTTCATCATCAATTCTTGTTAGTAAAAGACATGTGTAGAAATTCGTCATCGTTTTTGACAATGGTTCTAAACAACGCCTTCGGTTGAGAAAAATATGTTTAGAGGAGCCACGTAACATTTCTGGATGTCGAAATGTCAATGTCATTTTTGACGCCTCACGGGTGAATTATGATTCACATAAGACGTCTCATTCTTGTACATCTATAATTGAAGGCCAGCTTAGTAAATATCAATTACTAGCAGTATAGCCTGGCATTGCTCGGGTATAATGAAAGCTTTAAAACTAATCCATGGTCCTGGAGCTCAGACTCTTTGGATGTTGGCACGAAAGACTAACAAGCAATAATTGTTTCTAGTTGAATCGAAACCGTAGACTGAAAGAAAAATGAATAGATGTAAGTCAAATTTTGATTTCCTGGTATCGATATCAAATAAGATTTTTTCGTCGTAAACAGAATTTTGAAGGCTAAATAAGTCCTCTGAGTGAATGGTATCATGGCTGAAACTAAGAACTACAATTATACTTGCTTAGAGCCAAACCTGAAGCAAAAACTAAAATAAAAGGGCTGAAAAAATTCAGACATACAGGCAGATAAACAGGCACATACACAAATATATTGTCTTTTATATATAGATATTATCGATTTTCTGCACTAATGTAAGAACTGCAACCTTGAAACTTCTGAATATCGTTTCTTATGTCTTTGTCTATGAGTATATCAAATTTGATTAAAATCGGATCACTTCTTCTATAACCCGATTTTTTTTATTATCGATTTTCGATATTTATCGGCGGTACCTCGACACAAAACCTAGCTAAGAACACTCGCAGACGCTTATAGTACAACTGTGTAAAGTTTCAAGAAAATCGGTTGAGCCGTTTTGGAGTCTGTAGGTAACGGGAACACACACACACAGATACACACACACACACACACACACACAGGCAAAGTTTCATTTATAAATAAGTTTAGATTAATGCCTATACCTGTGCACAATACAAAAAAAAGAACACGAATGAAATAAGGTTTATATTTGGCATTATAATAAATATTGCTAATATGGACGTATAAATGAAACTGCAGCGACTCATAGACAAGGTAGGTAAGGAGAGTGAGTAGAAAGGGTAAACTATCAGTTGTACAAAGACAATATATGATTGTTAACAAGAGAGACGAATTCATAAGGCCAGCTACAAATTAGAGACATCAATATTACAGGAGTTTAACTCTCTTCTACGTGTTATAATTGAGGATGAAAAATAGAGCTCAGACATTTGAAGACGCATTGAAATATTGGAAGATGCCTTCCAAAAGCAAAGCAATGTATGAAGAGATAGAAAAATTTATTTGAAGACCGAAAAGAGAGCTTTATTTCTATTTAATATGAAGAAAAGACAAGGGAAAACAGAGATATGATTCTACATATGAATGGTGAGGAAAACATAGACATAACATAGACGTAACATGTGTGCAACGAGGAAACATTAACAAAAAGGGAAACAAAAAGGACACTTAAAAAAAGAGACAATTGATGATTATTAGGCACATAATAAGGAAAAAGTGCATTATTTACATTGTTCGGGCTCTTGTCCTCATCTGTATTGCAATATTTACGACGTTGTACGTTCCGGTCTTCGTCAGGTGATGAACATTTCGAACGGCCAAAACATCGTGAATATAGCAATAAAGATGAGGATAAAATTTTAAACAATGTAAATAATACAAATGTTACCTTATCTCAGAAGTATAGACAAACAAGAAAAGAGGGAAAATCTTATACTCACAATTTACGTAGAAGCAGAACAAAACAACAAGTAATCTGTGTTAGGTTCGGTTACTCGCGTAATAGATGACAGAGCAGAGACTTGGAGAGATGGTAAGAAGATAAATATTACTTAGAGCAACAAAGGATAGAAAATTGTAGAGAGTTGTTACTACCTACCTTGTGAAGGGACAAAAGAGAAAATATCATTACGTTATTCTTTTTTCTTCTTCATATTACGTGTGCCCTCGGGATGTAGGCGATCATGGAACTCCATTTGGCTCTGTCACTTGTAGCTCTTAATATTTTTTTTCTCTTGGTATCCCTTGTGTGCCCCGCTTCGCCATCCATTTTCTGAGATCTAGAAAGTATGTCTCGCACTACCTTTCCCTGTCTCTTCTTCCCTTTATCCAACCTGTGAGTATTAAATTCTTCAGGCCCTCCTCCCTCATTACTTGTCCCAGGAACTTCATTGGTCTCTTCCTGATATTTAGTATGAGTTTTCTTTTCGTTTGCATCTTTTCCAACAACTCATCGTTGCACACAGGCTCTTTCGATGGTATCCTCAGCATCCTTCGGTAAAACCACATTTCTGCTACCTCAAGACCCTCCCTCATCCTTGATGAGATTGTACAGCATTCACTTCAAAATGGAAGGACAGATATCACAAAACAATCCACTACTTGTTTTACTTGTTTTTATGAGTCTTTTCTGTTTTTTCAGCACTCTGGTCAGCTTCTGAAATGCGTTTTCGACCATGACAATGCGTCTTTGGATCTCTATGTCGCACTTTATATCCTCTGTGAAAACACTTCTCAGGTATTTGCATTTTTATACTTGTTTTATTTTGGTTTTTCCGTTGACATATTGGACTCCTCTTTTTTGCTCTTTTAGTTTTCTTTAAGTTTATGCTCAGTCCTTTCTTCTCATGTTTTTGCTACATTCTGTAGAAGACCTGCATTTTCCTTTCCGTGTCTGCTATCAGCATCGTGTCATTATTACGTTAATCGTGACCAAAGTTAAGGTAAGAAAAATGGTCCAAAGCTGATAATTAATTCATCGATGTCATAATATTTGTTATTTGTTCCAAGAATTCACAAGTGTTTTTAATACTATTACTTCTGTAAAAATATTTTCATTTAAAACAATATACAATTTCTTATATTTCAAGAACTCACCCATCAATATATTTCTGTCAATGATACAAGCTGCAGTAATTAAATTAAAGAAGATAAAAAGAATATGACAGATGTGGAAAATTTCTAATCCAAATGGTCCAGTCTTTTCAGTTTAGATCAATGGAACCGGGCATTATCCTGATGAAATACCGAACATTCAAAGTAGTTTTGCAACGATCTAACAATAGCCAATATCTGCTATCGGAATACTGTTTGGTCAGTCAGTTAAGTGTTATACATGAAACACGCTTGGGTGATCATTTCTCGAAATAAACATGACTGACTGGGCAGAAGATTATCCCGCAGTAGGTTGCCATTGCTTTCTGCGGTTGACTGGTTGCCACCCAAGTCTATAGAACCCAATCTGTCCTGTTATTTAACCCATAACTGGAAGGAGGAGACGGGTTAATACCTTTCCCAAGGGTATTTGCGTGTAAGTGAATGCAATGAATTCAACTAGAATTCGAACTCGGCACCCCGATTTGTCGTTTCGAGCCGATATCCACTGCACTACAACGTAGGAATCCCAAAAAAGACCACAGAAGATCAGACAAAACATTCACAACAAATACTTAATAAACCTTTTTGGAAATATGTACATTTGAATAGCGTTTCAGTCTAGTAAACCATTGTATCTGTCGCTTTATATTTCTCAATACTAGTCGCCACCATGCAGAAAATGGTGTGACACTTTTAGCAACAAATCAGAAACGTTCAGCTATACACGCAGTCTAGTTGGATACTGCCGTTATCAAAAACTAGGCAATATATCATTCAACCTCGTAAATGATCAAAGCTTCTTACTTAAATAGCAGTTTTTAATCATTTCACTCCAAACAGATTGATAAGGCCACTAAAATTTAGAAGGTTATTAAGACAAAAGAAAACTGATAAAACGTCACCGGGAAGACAAAACAATTGATCATTGACTTTACATTAATTTATTTATTTTTTGTGGGGGGGGTCGTAGTTAACAGATTTTGGTTAAAAAATGTGTATTGATTTCAAGCGTCATAGGGCATTCACTAATGCTATTCTGTGTTAGACAAAGACAAATTGAATAAATTAACATATAACTTCACAGATATATGCGCGCACACACACACACACACACACTTTAAAGCACACACAAATTAACACTCACGCACACACACAAACACGCGTACACACGCACACACACACGCACACATTCTAGAATTGAGCCACCAACTACCGCGGTTTCACACTAACGGTTCTTCAAGCTTCTCGCCCTGAAGAACCGTTCGTGAGAAACAGCGGTAGGTGGTGGCTCAATTCTAGATTTTGTATTGTATTCTGGTCTACTTTCGTACTTTCGTATCGAGCACTTTGCTGTTAAGGTTTCGTCTTGGTTTTTTTTTCTTTCAAACGTGCACTAGACGTATTGTTCTTGTGCGCTGTTTGTTTCTTTTTTTTTCTCCCCGTTTATTTAACCCAAGAGGGGGCCCTCGCCGGGTTTAGAAGACGGTTTATTACTGTTAGTTAGCATTAACTTCGGATATTTAGTCTGTTTTTATTAGTGTTGACTTACTGTGATTAAGTTCATTATTATATATATATATATATATATATATATATATATATACAGATGAAGAGAACCAATAGGTTTAGAATCCAGGGGAATTTACTTTTTTCAAAAGAGTGCTCAATGCAACAAATTGTAGAGCATAATATAAAAAAATATTGTAAATAATATCTCAATAAATTTTAAAGTAAGTGAACATTACCTGATGACGAGATAAAAGCTTTAAATCTCGAAACAGAAATTTCTGTGTCTCAATGTAAATTAAATTAATTTTAAATAAAAATACATTTTTTGTTATAATTATGTAACCACTCGACTCTAGCTCTCTCCCCACCCCTGTATAACCTTCCTTTTCTCTCCACCTATGTATCTGTCATCGCACCTGCTTTCTATTGTTCCTTTCTAACTAGTTTGTACTCCTCACTCTTTTCTAATTAATCTTTTTACATTTATGTAACCCCCTGCACATCAGTGGCGTTTCCGCCTTGCTCGGGGTGAAATGATTAAAAAATATATATATAAAAAAAAAATATATATATAGAGAGTCATCTGCAGACAGTTCTGTTTCGCTGTATCACAGCCCATCTGTACGGTTGGCCATCCGATTGTTTCTAGTCAGGATTGACACCCGACCGAATTAACATCAGTCGGCAATTCTATCTCTGAGCTATGGGCGCTTGGTAGAAGAAGACTGACTTTTCCCGTGTGATATGCCATGTAAACATACGCTAGTAACTGAGAGCGTTTTAATTCATTTCTGAATGAATGATGCGTAAATGCTAAAGTTTACCATTCTTCCATAGCGCTCAGTCAGGGTGTGAGAGCGTAGAATAGTCATCCGCAGACACATCTGTTTCGCAGTATCACTGCTCATCAGTACGGTTAGACATCCGGTTTCTTTTAGCCAGGATTGAAACCCGACCGAATTGACATCAGTCAGCGATTCTATCTCTGAGCTATGGGCGCTCGGTAGAAGAAACATTTCACTGTAACCAAGGCGATAAACCAATATAAAGAGCAGGTTTCAAGGAAACGATTGACAATGATTGAAGTAGCATTATTATAAGATTGTAATTGGCAAAGATGTAAGAAGCAAGAAGTAACTTTCATAAGCGTAATAAACTAGAAGAGATTGTCATATGAAGGAACCTATTAAAATAGAAATTACGGTAATACATCTTGCAGTTTCAACGGTAAAACATGAGACCTAGCTGACAGTCTAGTACTAATTTTAAATTCATGAAGTCACGGCATCAAAAAGTAAAGTCCGTGAAAAACATTTTGGAAAATATGAAAATGTTTTTAGTAAAAGGCTTAGAGATGACCTCAGCATGTTGCATTTCCTCGACTGAATTATGAATGAAGAAGTTGAAAACAAAATATCTAAAGAAAACACATTACCTTAACTAAAACGCTTGGAAAGAATAATAGTGTTTCAGTAAAATAATGATTCAAAACACTCCTCCAAAAAGAAATAACAAACATTAGGAAGAACGAAAATGTAAAAATTTTAAATTGACACAACATGGCGTCGAATTTAAGACTAATTGAGCAACAGTAGGATATTCTGAAATTGAGAGAAAAAAAAAGAAAATATTTGGCCATTGAAGAAATTAGGTTTGAAATAATGCATACTGTGAGAATAGGAAGTCTATCCATCAGTATTTCTTCAAAATTAATGAAGCAAATATCATCAGAAGGAAAACTAACAATAATTTGAAATATTTTTTTCGTTGCAGTGGATAACTGATTTTTAAAAGACAACATGATTTTTTGGAAACAAATTTTTATTACCAGAGATTTAGAAATAAATTTTAAATCGTGATATAAGTTTTATTGTTTAATGTTCTACTAGAAATAATGAACAGTCAAGTGCCATTGCGTTGGGCATTAATGTTTTGAAATTGACATGACTGACTAGGCAGAAAATTTTCCCGCGGTAGGTTGCCATTACTTTATGCGATAGATCGATTGACAACCAGGGCTATAGAAACACATCTGTTCTGCTGTTTAAATCATAGATGGAGGGAGAAGAGATGGATTAATACCTCTTTCAAGGGTACTTAATTTTGAGTTTGAGTTTTGTTTAGAGGCATATCTGGCTCTGTGGATGATTTAATGCCAAAAGGTAGGGTTTTAAAGTATTTTTAATGTTTGGTTATAGTGAGAAGATTGATTTAATCAGATTGTGATGGAAAATTGATTTTTGAAAACTGAAGTTTTCTTCTAGTTTTGTATTCAACAATGTATGGTTGATAATATTTTTTTCTCCAAATGTACTGTCGGTAATATTTTTTTTTCTTTCAAAAATGTATATTTCCTATAAAAGTCTATTTTTATGGATATATTTCTATAAAAATGTTTTTATACATTCATAGAGTTTTAGCCCCAGTTTAGCGGTTAACTCTTTGCCCATTGCTAAGACCCTAACAGCTGTTACCACTCCGGGTCAGGGTGGATCAGGGAACAACAGTAATTAAGAGGCATGCTCTTCACAACCTCCCAATCAGAGGCCTTGCTGCCGGAAGCACTTTACGGTCATACCCAGGACCACCAACGGTATTTGCGCGTATGTGAATGAAACGAATTCGACTTGAATTTCAACCCGGCTCTCAGATTACTCGTTTCGAGTCGATATCCACTGCACCAAAATGCTCATCCCAGAAATAATGCAATCTTGCTCTATTTGATTTGGAAGACTTTAACTTTAATTTTTTATATTATT
This sequence comes from Ascarosepion bandense, assembly GCA_037127315.1. Taxonomy (NCBI): domain Eukaryota; kingdom Metazoa; phylum Mollusca; class Cephalopoda; order Sepiida; family Sepiidae; genus Ascarosepion; species Ascarosepion bandense. Next base: position 1,047,904 of record JBBBDQ010001207.1, read on the forward strand.
TTTATTTTATTTTTATTGTTTATAATGAATTCACCCCTAGTAAGGCAGGACAGCTACGGTTGAGCAAGGACTTAGAGAAAGACAAAAAAAAGGGTATACCGAACAAAGAAATAGGGTTTTAATAAGTAGATGGAATTCAGGGAGGTAGAAAATGAAAATCCAAACTGCTACCCAACGTCTATATCCACTGAGCCATGTGTCGTGACTTGTCTCCCTGTGTGGTGCATTCAATACCAGGCTACAGCAGTGGTGAACAAGTAACTTGCAGGGTTAGAGGGAGATAACTCATGACTTCCAATTGAGGCTTTACACAAGGTATGGGAATGATATACCCCAGTGTGTTTAATAAAGGGTCCAGTTCGAAATTCCTAGCACCTGAAATAAGCCCGGGCGTACAGCGGCTGAAACGTCGTTCAAATGGCATTAAAAATGAGGACAATATTCCGAATAATGTAAATTCTTTAAATACTACCTTTTCTCACAAATATAGACAAATACTAAAATATATGAAATTTTACCTTAGTATAAATCAAAAAATCAATTACTGTAAAACACACGGAGAATCATATATTGTTTAAAATGAGTGTTTGGATGTGTGTATTTATAGGCGATAATTCATCAAACTATACTGATATACATACGCATATATAACTGTGTACTCATATGGAATCAAACACATTCAAGCACGTTTAGATTAAAATTTAGCAACGGCGTATATTTCAGAGATGCTGTATTGCGCCAATCAAGTCAATAAACTTTCTCGCTTTTATAGCTTTATTGAAGGAAGACAAGCAATTACCTAACGTTTGGGATAAATAAAATACAGAGAAAATCAATTCATCAGTTCATTCGCAGACAGATCTGTTTCGCTGTATCACAGCTCATCAGTACGGTTAGACTCCGATTGCTTTTGAACACAGGATTGAAGCCCAACCGAATTGGCGTCAGTCAGCGATGCCACCTCTGAGCTATGGGCGCTCGGTAGAAGGAAACAGACTTTTTAGCGTGTATATTATCATTATACACGCCCAATAGCTGAGAGTGTTCTAATTTATTGCTAGAGATGCGTAGATGCTAGAGTAGCTACTGTTTTTCAAAGTCTACCATTCTTCCAGAGTGCTCAATCAGGGTGTGAGAGCGTAACTAGTCATCCGCAGACAGATATGTTTCGCTGTATCACATCTCATCATCCGATTGCTTTTTAACCCAGGACGGAAACCTGACCGAACTGGCGTCAGTCGGCGATTCCAACTCTGAGCTATGGGCGCTTGGTAGAAGGAGGCAGACTTTTTACCGTATATATATATATATATATATATATATATATATATATATATATATACTGACAGTACATTTAGCGTGTATATATACTGACAGCATTGTCAGTACTTTTTCTCATTTTTATGACGGCATTTAAATTCTACGTTAGAAAAATGACATGTCTTTAGAAGTTAACCACGAGTCAACACGTTACTTTTTAAAATGTGCCTTTTAATGACGAAAGTAAACTTGTGGATGGGATAATTTTTTTTTTTTTTTTTTGCACATAGAAAAATCTTTGCAAAATGTGGCAAATTGCCAGACGTAGAAATGGAATTTCCATATTTTTTGTTCTTTTTCATATGAAGAAAAAAATATTCTGGTCTTATAGTTTAATACCAATTGTCACTTGAAAGTTTGGCAATCAGTACACATTAAGTCCTATCATCCATTTCTCTGTAAGCAGGTTGGTGATTTAAAGGTAATTAGCCTTTAATATTAAATTTTTTGTTTGCATATAACATAATGCAGAAATAACATATTACATTGCTTTGACTAGATGGTTTTGTTGTCATTTCGCGCTATCCCGCGGTGTGACGTCATAAAACCGCATCGCAAACTTAAGAACTGCGTTTATTATTTTTGGTAACTATTGCCGTTGCCAAGCGGAGTTTTATGTCAACACAAAATAAAATCGTCGGTGATGGTGGATTTTATAATATTTCAGTTTAAACTACCTCTCTGAAGATGGCTCATGTGAGCCGAAAGCTTAGAAGAAAACCAATAAATAATTATCCAAATGTTGGAGAATTTTTGTCTTTATTTTCAACTGAAATTAAAGCAAAAATACGACGTTTAGAACGGCTCATGATTAAACATAATAGACATTCATTGTCTCTTATATTTAATATCATATGTCTAGAAAAAGAAAAAAAAAAAATATATATATATATATATATCGTAAAACAATAATACTAAAAAGTAAAAAAAAACAACAGTTCCATTAAAAAACCGCCTTGTGCAAGTTTTTATTCGTTGCACACTTTTGTTCTAATGAGAGAGGACCGATACACCTGTTTTTAATCGTTATTATATTTCGGTATAACCATTTTGCGGTAATATCTATTTTTATAACCCTCTTTCAATATGCCTGCCTTTATTGCTCTAACAATATTTTATAAGGATAAAATGTTCTTATCTGTCGCTCCTTTTTTCCGACAGACGTTTCTACAATGAGCCTTAATCAAATGGGAACTTATGGCGCCATCACGAAGACTCTTTTTTCTCTTCTCTTATATATCAACATCTGTTTCTGATACTCCATGTGCAACATTCATCCTAACTTCTCTCATCCGAAACCTTTTTATTGTCTTCTTCTAAGATCCTATTTTTCCATTTTATATATATAGTTTTGTTACCATGTGCCAGTCTATTTTAGTTTTTCCTCCCGTCATGCTTGGGTACTTTGCCATGTGACGTAATGCGAAGGTTTAGACAAAAGCCAAAATCACACGTGAAATGTTAGAAACGAAAAAAGAAAAAAAAATTATATATTCTGTTTTAGTTTTTTATTACTTATACCTTTTCTTTTTATGTCAGTAATTTTCCATTTCCTTTTTCCTTCTCTCTCTCTCTATCTCTCTCTCTCTCTCTCTCTCTCTCGTTCTCTCTCTCTTTCTCTCACTCTCGTTCTCTCTTTCTCTTTCTCTCGTTCTCTCTCGTTCTCTCTCTTTCTCTCTCTTTCTCTATCTCTGTCTCTCTCTCTTTTCTCTCGCTCTGTCAGTAATTTTCCATTTCCTTTTTCCTTCTCTCTCTCTCTCTCTCTCTCTCTCTCTCTCTCTCGTTCTCTCTCTCTTTCTCTCACTCTCGTTCTCTCTTTCTCTTTCTCTCGTTCTCTCTCGTTCTCTCTCTTTCTCTCTCTTTCTCTATCTCTGTCTCTCTCTCTTTCTCTCGCTCTGTCAGTAATTTTCCATTTCCTTTTTCCTTCCTCTCTCTCTCTCTCTCTCTTTCTCTCTCTCTCGTTCTCTCTCTCTTTCTCTCACTCTCGTTCTCTCTCTCTTTCTCTCGTTCTCTCTCGTTCTCTCTCTCTCTCTCTCTCTCTTTCTCTATTTTCTCTATTTCTCTCTTTTCTCGAGAGTGTGTGTGTGTGTGTGTGTGTGTGTGTGTGTCGGGGGTGTGCTTTGCTGAATATGGTAGACAAAGAAATATTTATGAAATGTTTACTTAGTTTTCTCCATTCTACAAAAGTTTTACCTTTAGTGAGATAAGTGAGTGCAAAAAATGTAAGATTGTATGACTTGTCATGAATCTATTATTTTGGTCATACAACCTTGAGTAACCCTTATCTAATCAAAATGATATAAAAATTTGCAATATTCAGTAAGGAACATTCTGCTCCAGAACACCAGCTTTCTAAATAAGTCCCGTTACCGAAAACATCTCGCTGTGACAGTAACCTTTTTATAAGACATCTGGTACCCAGTAGAAAGTTCCAAAATTGCTGTATTTTTTTTTTTTTTTTAGTAGCTTACTGGTAGAATGACGTTTTAGACAAGCATACTTCTGTCATAAAGTGCTGCATATTACTACAAGGTTAAACTATTAATAGAATTACCGCACACTATGACATAAATATTCCTGACATAGGGTTATATAGAGATGATGGTCTTAAGATAGTATAAAATTACACTAATTTTAAAACCGAGAGAATAAGAAAATTAATCCATAAAGAATTCAAAAATCTAAACATGAAAGTAATAATTAACATTAAGTTAAAAGTTGTAAACTTCCTTGATGTAACACTAGACTTGGTAAATGATACATATCAACCATATATAAAACCTAACGAATATCCATTATACATCCACCCAAAGTCTAATCCCTTCCCAAGTATAATCAAACATGTACACTCCCATACATATAAAATCTAGAATTAGTAAAAACTCTTCTAATAAAAAAGTATTTTATAAACAAAGTGGTATTTATAATAATGTTCTAAAGAATAGTGGCTATAAATATAAATGATATCAAATACATAAAAAATATGTCTATCACAGGAAAAATAGAAATAGAAAAATCAATTGTTATACAGCCGTTTTAACTAAATGGTTAGTACTAAGTTAGAGCTGAAGTTCTTCATTTTAGCTAAGAAACATTTCCCTAATAATAAACCTCTAAGTAAAATGTTTAATAAAAATATCCTGATATTAAGTTATAGTTGTACACATAATCTAAAATCTTATTAAAAATCATGATAAAATGTTAAATCAGCATGTTAACGAAAGTAACAATAATTATCCTAATAATGAAAATAACAGTAATACATATTTATGTAAGCGTCGAAAAAATAACAATTGCGCGCTAGAAAATAGGTTTTTTAACAAATTCTATTGTGTATCAATGTAATATAACATCAAATGAAAAACCACCCATCAAAACGTTTACACTGAAATTACTAAGAACAATGTTAAACAGCGTTGGTATTTGCATTTAGCTTCCTTCAAAAACAATACGTACCGAAAAAAAACATCCCTTTCTGCGTATTTTTCGAAATTAAAAGATACAAAAAACCCAAAGTAAATTGTAAACTTCCGGAAAAAACAAGAATATCTAAGTCGTTCTATGACATCTGCTATTTGTGCCTGAATGAAAATCAGCAGATTTTAAGTCTCCAAAAAAGAAAAAGTACTACTGAATCGTAGAGGTGAATTTACCGTTTTATTTAAACATCGAAAATATTATTCTTTAAAGTTTTATTCATTACAATGTATCCTTTATCACATATGCTCTAATGTAACTTAAAAATTATTTTACTAAAATAAATGACCCACACAATACTCATTTGGATTTCTTAACTACAGTATAACTATTTAATACTAATTCTAACCTAAACATTTCAGCCTTTTTATTTATGAATAGTACAAAATCTCATTATAAAACCTAATATCCAACCTGCTTTAAAAATTATTGTCTACCCATTCAAATAACGTATGTTCCGACTATGTATATTATCCAGATAACATTAAAAAGTGACATGTCTTGAAACCAGGACATTCTGCTTTCTTTCGCAACCCAAATCCTCAGCTTCATAATTACGAAATTGTCATTTATAATTGAAAAATATTGACTCACATACAAGCATATTCTCCAACTACTACCCTTTCATTTTCTCAATAACCATGAATTTATCTTATATTTTCTAAATAAATCAATTTCACCATTTATTTTAAAATATCACCTGAAGAAATACACTATTGTTCTGAAACATGAAAAAAAAATTTGTAGTGATATAATGTTTTGTAAACCATTGTAATAACAAGATTACATTATTACACTGTGCTTAGTATTGAGCACACTTTATAAATGTAAATGCATGAACAGTGAGTTTTAGTCTAACTTTTCTTTCTCCTTCTTATAATATATATATATATATATATATATATATATATATATATATATATATGAACCTGCGACCCCTATCTATATAGGGGAAGCTACCATTTGATCTGGTAACGTATTAGACCTCTCGACCACGAATAGCCTCCAGTCTAAACGAGGTTTTTATCAAGCCTATATAACACAATTTTCGATCCCTCGTAAACAAACATATCTGCTCTGAAATGTATCGTAATGTCAACAAATGTAAACATGTTACGGAAATCAACCAATTTTAACGAAACTTGGTTATAAGCAACCGACAATTTGAAATGAATTGTTTGAACATTATTTTTTTATCGACACTCGTATGGCACACATTTTCGTAATATTACGCGCTCACACCCTGATTGAGCACTCTGGAGGAGGGGTAGACTTTGAAAAACAGTAGCGACTCTAGCGTGAACGCATCGATCATCCATTAAAAATGAATTGTAGCACGCTGACTGCTGGGCGCGTAATATATGTGCTAAAAAAGACTACCTTCTTCCACCGAACGCCCCGTGACCCAGAGGTAGACTCGCCGACTGACGCCAGTTTGGTCGTGTTTCGAGCCTGGGTTAGGGAGCAATCGGAGTCTAACCGTACTGATGAGCTATGAAACAGCGAAACAGATCTGTCTGCGGATGACAATATATATATATATATATATATATATATATATATATATATATGCGTGTGCTTTCTTTTGTGGTATTTTAACAAGTATTATTATCTTCGACGTTTCTTTTGACGCATTCTGTCTTTGTTCTTTATTTTTCTGATGTTGTGAATTCAAACACGTACAATCTAGTGTCTGTCACTGATCATTAACTGATACTAATCTCCCTCTATATTCTCGCATTCCACTTAATATTTCAACCGATTTCAGTCATACTGCTGTTTAGAAATCTGCTCAAGTTAACTTCTGTTTCATAATTATTACAATGTTTGGTCTTTTTCATGTTGGTATTTTCTCATTCACCATCATCCTTACCATATTGTCCAGATTAGTGCAATCATCATTATTTAAAGACCTTTAAGTTTGCGCTGCTAACATCATCACTATTATTATTATGCGTGGACCCGTGCTGTCAAAAACTACAGCAAGATACTTATATGGATATGCCGTCTAAATTGACGGCAACATATATATTTTGACGTACCTATTATTGATCATATTACATCTATTTATTCTAAACTTATTTATAAATGGAACTTTGTCTCTGTGTGTGTGTGTGTGTGTGTGTGTGTATGTGTGTGTGTGTGTGTGTCTAAGTGTGTGTGTCCGTTACCTATAGACTCCGAAATGGCTGAACAGATTTTCTTGAAAATTTACACAGTTGTACTATAAGCGTCTGCGAGTGTTCTTAGCTAGGTTTTGTGTTGAGGTACTCCCAATAAATATCGAAAATCGATAATCGAAAAAATCGTGTTAAAGAAGGAGTGGTCCGATTTTAATCAAATTGCAAGAAACGATATTCATAAGTTTCAAGGTTGCAGTTCTTACAATAGTGCAGAAAATCGATAATATATATATATATATATATATATATATAAAAGGCAAGATGTTTGTGTGTCTGTTTATCTGTCTGTATGTCCTTTATACAAATCCACAATTTTTATCCGATTCTCACCAAACCTGACACGAATATTCTTTAAGCTAACTCTGAGCTCCAGGACCATAGATTAGTTTTAAAGCTTTCATTACACAGAGCAAGGCCGGGCTATACTGCTAGTTAAGATGTAAGAAAAAATATTCCTAACCACTGAGCGTCAGAGGAGACATATAAAGAGCGAACACGCCGCAAGAGCTTTTATAACTGGTAGTAAATTTTAATAACTGTTAGTAAAGACTGCACTCCTCCCCCGACTGCAACCCCCTTGACTAAATCTTCTCGAGCGTGATCGTAACCAAACCAACAAGTCCGCCCACAACACAGTTGACTCTCTGAAAGCTGTCATCGTGGAAGCGTTCGCCGCTATGGACAAGGACATTGTCGCCAAAGCGTGTGACTCATTTCGCGCCTGCCTTGAGATGGACCTCGCCGCCGGCTGTGGTTACATTAAAAAAATAATGTCATGGATTCCGGATGAAGAACCACCCAAAATAATAAACAACAAAAACAGATATGGAGATAGAAAAGTAGCTTATATTGAACGTATATACAAACTTGAACGCGGGTTAGTCAATTCAGAAATACTATTAGTATACATAAATATATGCAAGTCTTAAAGTAAAGTCGTTGGAAATAGTATGTCCGGGTAACTTATGTTAGCTGACAAGGTTTTGGAAAGGATGGAAACAAAAAGGAAATTAATGCTGAGTATTAGGAAGAGACAATTAAAGTTCCTAGGACATGCAATGAAGAAATACGGCTTAAAGAACCTGATGTTAACAAGCCAGATAGAGTGAAAAATTGACAGGGGAAAGCAGCAGATAACATATTTGCAGGACCTGTTCAGGTGGATAACTGAAGGAGGGTTGCATGGTGCAACAGGAGAAAGCGTGCTAAGAGCCACCACGGATATAGAAGATGTGGAAAGCTATGATCGCCTACGTCCTGTCACATGGCACATTTTCTATTTCTTTTTCCTTTTAATTTTAATCATGGCTTGTTTAACCAAAATCAAAACTCAGAAATATAGCCTAGACAGTAACATTTACTAATACTTTTACTAATTAACAATTTTCCTTGGTTTGCCCTGCTGAATTTATTTCACCGTGCGTCTTATATGCCGTCAAGGTTTTAAGCTACAATGAAATGGAATTCAGTTACCACTTTAAAATATCTTCTACATAGGTGTTCTTATGATTTTTTAACGGTGATATTTTCCATTTGCCAATTTTTTGCACAAAGATATTTTTCATCACTTTTCATTCCCTGTTCTGTTCACCATCCCCCCCTACGTGTTTGTTATATTTTTTGCATACATTTCACATATCTATTGCATTGCGCGCATTGTCCAGAGTCGGTGGTGTCTTCTTCAGAACAGTCGTTAATGCTGATAAGACTTCTGCCGACTTCTTTCCTTGTTACATATAATCCCACTTGTGTCGTCGTCTTTTGTTAAAGAGCTTTTTTTTACATGGCCATGGAATTCCTGGGCCATCAAGTCACTGATATTGATTCTCTTCAACCCAGCATTGTGTATCTTACAACCGATAGAAACCGAACGTGTACGACTTTTATCGTATTTCTGATATTAATCTAGTTTCAGGTATTTTTTGTATCCCCTTAAGGTATTCCTGTCTTATCTTTATTTCATTTATTGATTATGTAGCCTTCATTTTTACATTTGCCTCTTCACACCAGATTGAAAGCACACAAATCAACTCAAATGTCCAGCTTCTTCCTAGATATTCTGAATATGAAGCGCTAATGTGCCACATATTATCCAGTTTTGGGCACCACCAGGTGATGTAGTGGTTAGCAACATTGTCTCGCAATAATCATTACAATTTAGTAGTAAGTTTGACCATAACAAGGTGTCCCATACTTTTGGCCTTGTGCCACATCTAAGCTATGCTCAGAAAATTGCCATATTACCCAATTAGTAAGGAAAATTTTTAATATTTAAATCCCAAACAAGGGAATAAATCACCTAAAATGCAAAAGGTTTAATAGAAGTGAAAAACTTTAGAAAACATTAGAAAGAACGGAAACGTAATCCTAAAAATTAAAACAGGGATCAGTCAACTCTGCCCCCTTGGAAACTTTGACCACGCCGTAGTCTCCATCAACATCTCAATCCGAACTAACTCTACCCAAGAAAACCTGACCAGCAGAAAATCATACTGCTACCAAAGAGCAGACTGGGACTCGTTCAGAGACTTCCTCTGCGACGTCCCCTGGAACAACGTCTTCGATCGAAGACTGTGCCTCCGAGGTCTCCTCTTGGGTTAAGGCTGGCATCGATGCTTTTATCCCGGCCAGGAAATTCCAACTAAAACCAAATTCGTCCCCCTGGTTCTCAACCGCTTGCTCGGCCGCCATTGCCCACCGGAACCATTTCTTCCGGCTCTATCGAAGCTGCTCGTCGAAACAAAACAGGCGCCTTTTCGCCTCAGCACGGAACAAGTGTAAAAACGGACTGAACGAAGCTAAGAGGGCGTTTGCTACCAGAATGAGGCAACGCATAGCATCCTCTAAGTTTGGCTCCAAAGATTACTGGCGTCTCTACAAAAGCGTGCTCAGCAGGAACAAGACTTCAATACCCCCACTAATCAATGAGTTTGAAGTTCTCACCTACCCAGCGGACAAGGCTGAATGCTTTGCCCGTAGATTCTCCACCAATTCAACACTGGACTCGTTAGGAATTCCTACACCAGACTTCCCACCCAGAACTATGGCTGAACTAAATAACGTCCACATTACACCCTCGCTGGTCGCCAAGATAATTGCACAACTTGAACCACACAAAGCGAGCGGTGGTAACGGAATCCCAGTCATAGTACTGAAGAAATGTCCTCTCTAAACTCTATAACATCTGCCTATCTGCTTCCTGCTTTCCTGCCTGTTGGAAGTCCTCCTGTGTAGTTCCTATATTTAAGAATTCTGGCGAACCCTCACACCCCGCCAATTACCGTTCTATTAGGCTCCTTCCGATCTTTGGTAAAGTTTTCGAAGCCATTATCAACGCCGAGGTGATTCAGCTTCTCACGGCCAATAGTCTTCTCTCTGACAAACAGTACGGGTTTCGCTTCACCAGGTCTACTGCTGATATGCTAACGACCATTTCCGAGGACATATACCGGGCATTTGACAAGAATGGTGAAGCCCGAACCGTTACCTTGGATATCTCCAAAGCGTTCGACAGGGTCTGGCATGCTGGCCTCTTGTGCAAACTGCGGAGCTACGGGATAACAGGACATCTGTTTGACCTCATCCAGTCATTCCTCTCTAACCGCACATTGAAGGTGGTATTAAATGGGCATGCCTCCAAAAACTACCATACGAACGCGGGCGTCCCTCAAGGTTCTATCCTAGGTCCCACGCTCTTTCTGATCTACATTAATGATCTCCCAGACGCCATTAGATCCCAAGTTGGCATGTATGCCGATGACACAACAATCTACTCTCGCATCGATCAAAAACCACGTGTGGACGACAAAGTGAACCTCGCTGCCGTACTTGAAAGGGACCTCCAATCCGTAATGGCCTGGGGTAGGAAATGGTTGGTAAATTTCAATGCCTCTAAAACGAAGCTGCTATCAACTAACCACTATAGACAATCGCATCTACCTCCCATTAGCATGGGACAGGCTAGCCTCCCAGAGAGTAAAATACTACACCTACTTGGCCTTACACTTTCGGCGGACCTCAAATGGAATGACTATATCGAATCCATTGCCAAATCTGCTGCTATCAAAGTCGGTTCGCTGTGCAGGGCCCGGGAGTTTTTCCCGTCTGAATCTATTTTGCACATATACAAATCTACCATCCGCCCGTGTATTGAATATTGCTGCCCTATCTGGTCTGGTGCCCCTGCTGCTCTACTTGGGTTTCTTGACAAAATACAAAGGAGGATCTGTAACGTGGTTGATACTGACTTGGCAGACCGGCTGCAACCACTCTCTCACCGGCGTGATGTGGCTTCTCTGTGCCTCTTCTACAAGTACTTTCACGGCTTCTGCTCCGATGAGCTTAGATCACTGGTGCCGCCTAAGCACGAATTTACACGAGATACTAGATTAGCAACTATGTCCCACCCTTTTACAGTTAAACAAAGATGTAACCGTAAATTCTACTCCAACAGCTTCTTTTCTCGCGCTTCCCGCCTGTGGAACTCCCTTCCACAAGTCTGCTTTCCCGACAGCTAAAATCTCCAGGTGTTTAAATGTATGGTCCATAGACACCTCCTATTACACTATCTCCCAATTATTCTCGGAACACTCTCATCTACCCAACCCTCATTCTCGGTATCCTTACCCGCCTATCACCCACCCTCTGACATTTCCTATAATCATCCTTTCTCCACTCTATGTAGCCCTCTGCGCAGTAGTGGCAGTGACATGCCTTGCTCGGGGTGAAACGCTTATAAAAAAAAAAAGCAAAAAAAAACCCTACTCTTGTTCAGTAGACGGAGAAAGAATTTAAAAAGGGGCGATAGTTTATGTCCCAGAATTATTGCAGCTTTATTTTTACTACCGTTTTCACATTATATTAATCTGGCAGGTTATATTTTCTTCATTAAAGATAATAAGGAATAGATCTTGTATTAATAGCTGTTAAATAGATAGATATCGTAGAGAGGCAGGAACCCTCAAAAGAAGCTACCATCGCAGTAGATACACTCACTCTCCCTCTCTCCCCCTCTCTCTCTATATATATATATATATAAATATATATATATAAATATATATATATATATATATTAGTATTATAGTATAATACATGTATCTTATTATATATATATATATATATATATATATATATATACAAAATTTATATATATATATATAATCGAATCTAAACTTATTTATAAATGGAACTTTGTCTCTGTGTGTGTGGCTGTGTGTTTGTGTGCCCGTTACCCATAGACTCCGAAAGGGCGGAAATGATTTTCTTGATAATGTATACAGTTGTACTATAAATATCGAAAATCGATAATCGAAAAAATCGGGTTATACAAAAGTGGCCCGATTTCAATGAAATTTGATACACTCCTAGACAAAGACATAAGAAACGATATTCAAAAGTTTCAAGGTTGCAGTTCTTACAATAGTGCAGAAAATCGATAATATACATATATAAAAGGCAAGAAGTTTTTGTGTGTCTGTTTATCTGCCTGTATGTCTGTATTTTTTCAGCCCTTTTATTTTAGTTTTTGCTTCGGGTTTGGCTCTAAGTAGGTATAATTGTAGTTCTTAGTCTCAGCCATGATATTGTTTAATCAGTGGACTTATTTAGCCTTCAAAACTCAGTTTATGACGAAAAACACTTATTTGATATCGATACCAGGAAATCAAATTTTGACTTACATCCATTCATTTTTCTTTCAGTCTACGGTTTTGCTTTAACGGGAAACAACTATTGCTTTTTGGTCTTTCGTGCCAACGTCCAAAGAGTCTGAGCTCCAGGACCATGGATTAGTTTTAAAGCTTTCATTGCACTCGAGCAACGCCGTGCTATACTGCTAGTATTTATATAAATATAAACAAATAAATATATATATAAATATATATATAAATATATATTTGTAAATATATAAATCTAGAGAGTAAATATAAGAAAAATTAAGACAGGCACGTTATTTCATGGTGAATCGGGAGTGGGGCTTATTTCAGGCGAAGCATCGTCAGCTTCCCTCGGAAGCTGACGATGGATTGCCTGAAATAGACCCATACTTCCGATTCACCATGAAATATCGTGTCTGTCTTAATTTTTCTTATATTTGCTCTATATATATTTATATGCATATATGGTTAGAGCTCTCTTAGAGAGTTATCCTACCACGATATGTATAGGATACTCTTTTGGATTCTTCTATACCCACACTGCATGCTGATATATATATATATATATATATATATATATATATATATAAACTTGATTACACACGGTGTTGTAATTGTAGGAACAAAAATAATTGTCCTTTACAGGGTAAATGTCAGCAGCAATGCGTAGTCTATTAAGTTAAAAAGAATACGTAGCATACTGACTCCAAATTATATATAGGAGCTACACAGAATAAGTTTAAAAAGGATATTATAATCACACAAGTAGTTTCAATAATGAAAAGACTAAGCATAGTACAACATTATCCACTTACGTAAGGAATATTAAGCAAGAAATAAATAAGGACCCTATCTTGAAATTGGAGATTCTGAAGAGAAGTCCTAAACGCAAAACTCTACTGGTCTCGTGGGTTGTCTTAATTACCTTTTTATATGTCGTTTATTCTTTTTTTCTTTAGCAAGCTTTCTCAGACAATCTGTTTAGGAGAAACCTTGGTAGGTTTGTCTGGCCCATTAGGTGCTATTATATATATATATATATATAGGCGAACCTATATATATATATATATATATATATATATATAATCATATAACCTATATATATATATATATATATATATATATATATATAACCATATAACCTATATATATATATATATATATATTATTACAAATAAAATCTAGACATTTGTTTAATTTGAATCAAAAGTTTAAAGTGTATTTAAGACTATCTTTGTACGCAAGTGTAAACTGTATTTCGCCTATATTCGATCTCAAATGAAAATCGAAATTATGCATAGCTTTTTGCTCAAGTGTAAACTATATTTACGTCTATTTTTGGATTTTTGAGCTCATGACGATTTATCTATTAAGTGACTGTGATTTTGGTTTTATAAAATGTATATTCGACATTACATAACAAAATAAATATTGACACACAATTAAATTAACCAAACTAACCTAACCCGTTAACATTTTAGGGTTGGTTTCAAAATCACTGTCATATTTTTGCATTATGTGACAATCTCTGGTTTGTGTTGATATCACATGTTTCCGTAGTCATTTGAAAATTTCGAGTCTCTCATTATCTCTTCTTTCATGTGTCTTATTTAGCATTTCTTTTGTGATAGCTAGCAATATTAATTTAGATAAGCTTTAGAAACACAACTGCTTCTTTACAGACTATTTAGAAAGAGCTTACCTGATTTCGGTTTATGAAAATAATTTGGCTGAATTTAGTCTAGGCCAAAGTTATAAGACATCCTTTTTCGATTTTCAGATTATCTCTGCGTAGTTATATAAATAATGAAATGTCTTCTTTTGACCTTTTTTTTATTTTCCCTGGTTAATTTCTAGCTTTTATTAATGTCCCCACCCAATATTTTTTTTAACGATTGTCACTTCCTTTCAGCTCTTGTTACAGTGTCTGGAATTATTTTTCAAACGTTTTCAAAGGATTTCTGTTTGCTGTTTTCAAATTCCTTTTTAACCATTTCAGTACAGCCTCAGTTCCTGTGGAAACGTTTTGCTTTCATCGTATAGACTCACTTTTTCCGTCTGATATTTTAGTCCTTCAGTCTACTGATCTGTGTTCTATTTTTTAAACTAGATCTCTGTCCAAGTGTTTATCCCTTTTATCAAATATCTACTGTTTTATTATATGCTTGTCATTCAGATCAGCCCGAAATTCTTCATTTTCACGCATACAATGTTTCAGCATATTGCTTAACTTCTTTCCAAATATCCGTCCTTATAAAACATCTAATAACCTCTTTTTTCAATAAATAGAGATTCTTTGTTCTTTTTCCATTTCTCTATGCGTAGAAGATATTTAATGCTCCTGGGTCAGATTCACTGTTTTTCTGTTATTTATTTTTTTATTTTCTGCCCGATTCCTTCACTATAACAGAGTAGGATAATTTTCAGCACTACCGCATCCAAAGATTGATCCTACAGTTGTCAGGAGAGAAAACAAGATTTAATCAATGGTTTAATCCTGTCTAGATTATCTTTATAGGTTAATAGGTAAGCATTAGTGGATTTTATATTTGAATCTTATCACTTTAAATGTTATTTTAAATGGATAACATTCAGTAGATGTTCTGTTTATTAAATAGTATATTTATTTATTTTCTTTAAGATGATTTCTCAAATGTTCAGGCCGGTATGACGATAATAAATAAACATATTAATGTATAAATAAGCTTTTACTCAATTCAGTGTATCCGCTAAAACTAACGATAAACATAATAAATATATCTCGTATTAATGAAATAATATCCATCACTTATTTAAAAAGTCTTCAATCTGCAAATCGTCCATATACATTAGACTAGAGGTAAACATTACTCGTATTTATTATTCGAATTTCTAAACATCCACCGGATTATGGAATTTATGTTGTCATATACATTGGTTACCTAGTGGGGAGCAAAATCGTTAAACTGTTGTTACGACTTTGCTGATTAACCTTTATTTCATACTCAATTTTCAATATTTTACAATATTAAACTTTTAGAAGAATCGGGAATCTGCAATATTATTAATCTTATCCTAGCATTTTCACTTTCCCATCATCGTAATGTAGATTTCTTATGCTTTTTCTATAAATACATTCATAGTAATTCGTTGCATTCACTTACGCACAAATACTCCATGTGTGTATTGGACAAGCAATATAGACGTGTATAAAACACGCATTAAGTGATTTAAAATATCTCCTAAACATGAAGAGTTACATGAAAAAATCTATCTGTATACTGAATAAATCGTTTTAAATTCCCAGAAAGAAACTAATTACAAAAGGAAAACAGGAGAGATAGTTGAAGGTTACAATGGCTGAAAGATAGTAATTACAACAAGATGGTTTGCAAAATCTTCTTCTTCTATGTGCCCTGTCCTTTCAGAACGTAGGCGATCATAGTTTCCACATCTCCCTATCCCTGATGGCTCTTAGTATGTTTTCTCCTGTTACACATCGCAACCTCCGTTCTATCATCCACCTGAATAGGCCCTTCAAATGTTATCCGCTGCCTGCCTCTGTCTCTTTTTCCTTCAATATGGCTTGTCAGCATCAGGTTCCCCAATTTTCTTCCTCATTGCATGTCCCAAAAACGTCAGTTGTCTCTTCCTGATGCTCACTATGAATTTCCTTTTCGTCGCCATTCTTTCCAACACTTCATCATTGCTCACATGCTCGGTTCATGGTATCCGCTCAATCATGGTTTGCAAAATAGTAAGGCATAAAAAATGATAATTTCTCATAAAAAAAATTTCAGATACAAATTGTTTGTTTTTTGTTGCAAAAATTTACTGTCTCTTTTTCATTTGCTTTCTTTTGTCGCATTTGAGTACTTATCTGTATTTTTAGAAGTTCTTTGTAATTTATCTCTTAATTGTTTCATTTTTCCAGCAGTTCCACTCAATCTATCGTCACAGGCGAGTTTTACACATTACCTTCCTCTGGATTTTTATCATTTCATGCATAGAAGAGTAGCAAACTATTCTAATGATTTTTTGAATGAAGTTTTTCTTTCTTATTTCTCATTCAGATTTCAGATTATTACCCTTTTACTATTTTCTATGTTTTATTTTTATTTTTCACGTTCTTCTTTATAAGAATGACATTCTTCATCATTTATTCATCTGCGTTCCCTCGCAATATAATCTCCCATTTATTTCGAGTTTCGCTAAAAATACTATTTCTCTTTCTATAATGTATTTTTCTATGTTCATTCTTTTACTGAATGATTTAATTATCTTTCCATGTGAAATACTTTGCAAATGTTTCTCCACTTTTCTTCCTTTTATATTTTCTTCGATTTTTCTCTCTCCAAACTCTCTCTTTCCTCCTACTCCCCCTTTTCCTCTTTTCTTCTTTGCTAATTTTTTTTTACAATGACATTCTCATTAATCCGTTCCCCCGTTTTTGTTTCCTTCATTTGATTTTTCACAGTTTTTTTTTTCGTTATATTTTTTTTCGCCAAAGAAACAAGCTCCCCGATTCACCTCTTTTCCCTTCCAATTGAGAAAAGCAAGATGTCTGCTGAAAATTGCAAGGTGCAAAAAATATAAATAAATAGAAAATAAAAACGAGAAAGAAAATTGAAAGTAAAAAAAAACAAAGAAAAGAATCAGGCCGGGAGATTTGGCGTGTTCCTCTAAATAATACTGCCGGGTGATAGAAAAAAAATCAACAACAAAGGCCATGAAAAAATAAACAGTCTCTAACGATAACAGAAGTCAATTCTGATTTTTTTCTTCTCACATGTTCATCAACTTCATCATGAGCTTCTTTCAAGTTTTTCCTTCTTTTCTGTTTCCATCTGCCGTGTCTGTCAAGTTATGACTTGCCTATCCCTACCTCCGTTCGTTCTAAATTGATCCATTTTTCTTTTACTCTGCTAATTTCACATCTTCCACTATTTCACCACTTCTTCGAAACGTTCTATTTCTAAACTTTCATTTACAAATTAAATAGAGAAATTATTGCGCTAACTACTCTTATTTTTTCACAAATAATTTTTTTTAATCCTATTTCTGTCGTTTTTATCGTAACTCATTCTTCATCTTCTTTTGCATTTATTCCCGGAAGAAATCTTTGGGTGCTGTTTTTCATCATTCTTCTCCATCTGTTGTGGTGATGTCCCAGAGCCAGGTTCTCCACGAATGATTTCTTTGTGTGCTTATCATGTGATGTGTCTTGGGCGTTTTAAGCCGGCAGAGCCCATCTCTATATTGTGTTATTCATTCTGTGATCGCTATTAAACAGCGTGTATCAGAAATAATTAAAAACAAAAGTCCGTCGAAATTTTAATTCCTACCCTGGTACATTCTATATATCTGAAACTTCTGCATTACATATTAGACTATGAAGGAAAAGCGAGACTTGTTGATTAATTCTAGTTATAGAGTAATTATTCACCTTCTTAAAAAACTTGCCGTACAACAATCATTGTTTATATAAACTAATTATCAATGTTATAACATTATAAATTTCTGGTATCTTGTATTGTCGATTCATATACAAGTTTTACAAATGTTCAGTTTTTTTTTCTTTCTTTTAAATCATTACACTCCAGAGCAAGGATGTGTGTTGTTGTGAAGTAGATATCGGCTTCAGTTCCAGTTCAATTGGTTTCATTCACTTATGCGCAAATACCTTTTGCAAATGTATTAATCCGTCTCTTCTCCCTCCAGCTATGTATTAAATAGCAGGACAGATTGGGTTCTGTAGACTTAGTTAGCAAAAAATTAAATGATATAAGAATAGTCCGAAGCTTTTGTACTCTAATTAAATACAAAAGTTTGGAAAGTTATTATATAATTTGAATTCCGAAAAAAATATTATACGAACACATGAAAAACAATGTGAAAAACATAATGATAATACTTTGTCTTTCATTTCATTTTAATGAAACCTGTATAAAAGAGAGATTGTTTTCCAAATACACAATATATATATATATATATATATATATATATATATATAGATAGATAGATAGATAGATAGATAGATAGATAGATAGATAGTGTATTTGGACAATATATATATATATATATATATATATATATATATATATTGTGTATTTTGACAACAATTTTACTAAGTATAATATATATATATATATATATATATATATATATACTTTGTAAAATCAGTGAAAACTAGCATATAATAAATATTCATTGCTCTATTTCTACGTTGATCACTGTTTTAAATTAATGTTTTGAACGTTGTTTATACTTCTCTCCGTTCCTTATTCAATTATATATATATATATATATATATACTACCAGCTATAATTATTAGGCTATCCCAGGTTTTAAAAAATGATGTATTTCATATTACTTTTAGTATTTATTGCCAAGTGGAAAATTCTGAATGAAAATAAAATGTTTTTTTGTTTTTATTACTTTGCAAAATTTTACACGGCAGCCAAGAAGTCTTTGCTATCGCCAGCCAATAAGAAGAAGAGACTAGCCTGAGGAAGAGAGCACAAAAACTGGACACCAGAATATTTCATTTCATGCATATGTTATTGTGCAGTATTAACAAAATAATCAATTCTATTTTCATTTAGAATTATCCATTTGGCAATAAATACAAAAAATAGAATAAAATACATTATTTTTTAAAAACTGAGATGGCCTAAAAATTAAGGCCGGATAGTGTATGTATATATATATGTTTTTTCTAAACATATACTGTTAAATATAAGAGACAAGGTATGTCTATTATGTTTAATCATGAGACGTTCTAAACATCGTATTTTGGCTTTAATTTCAGATGAAAATAAAGACAAAAATTGTCCAAAATTTGGATAATTTTTTAATAAGATGCTTCCAAGCTTTCGGCTCACATGAGTCATCTTCAGAGAGATTACAAGGACGTTAACATCAAAACATCAACCAAAACCGACGATTTTATATTGTGCTGATATAAAACTTTGCTAAGCAACAATAACAGTTACCAAAAATAGCAAACATAGTTCGTAAATTTATAATGCGGTTCTATGACGTCACACCGCGTGAGAGCTTGGAAATGATAACAGAACCATATATTTAAATGCAATGTAATGTGTTATGACCAGATTTAAATGGGATTTTATTAAGTGAGGGATGTTTGGATTTAATGTAGATGGTCTCCAATAATTGAAGGTTCTTTTAGTAGTTGTATGAGTGAGGATTATTGTTTTGTTGACTAAAATATATATAAAATCTATATATATATAGTCAACTAGTGGCCTGCGTTTACATGGTATATCACACGCTAAAAATTTGCCGCCTTCTACTGAGCGCCCATAGCTCAGAGTTAGAATCGACGACTGCTAATTCGGTCGGGTTTCAATCCTGGGTAAAAGCAATCGGATCTCTAACCGTACTGATGAGCTGTGATACAGCGAAACAGATTTGTCTGCGGTTGACTATATATATCTATATATATATATATATATTAACTGCTGACCTCATATAGATATACACCACATGTGAGAATATGTTGAACCAATTTTTTTTAATTGAGGAACCTGTTGTTCACTAATTTAAATTTATAGAAAAATACAAAGTTCGTTTCTTTGGCTAATTAAGAAAGTTTTCATATTGGGATTTATTTTGTTAACAATTGCATTTCTTTTACCCGACAAATATTCAGTGTTCGAGTCTAAACAGAAACCATCATGTCAAATGCTGATATTAAATTAAAATGTTTGATGTTTAAGCTCAGATATTTAACGACTAGCAGCATAGCACGGCGTTGCTCGTGCAGCTCAGAACATTTAAGTAGTAGGAGAAGATGCCGATGCAAGAGGTAAATGTATTTTATTTTACATATGGGTCTGAAATATTAAATCTGAAAAAAAAGACTTAAATAATTGAATTAACCATTGTCACATTTTTTCACATATTTTATTAATTTTTTTTTTTTGTTTCAAAATTACAGGGAAAAATATTCACATTTTTTGTTGACCAAATGAATTTTTAAAACGTCGGAATAAAAATTAAATATAAAGGCTCAATTTTTTTTTTAATAAAAAAATATTTTAGTCGCTTTTGACACGTGTTATTTGATTTCTGTGACGTAGTTCAGCAACCATCTTAGATCTTAGAATGTTTTACGTAACAAATGTAAACAATCGGCCCTATTGGCCAAAAAGTGCGAAAGGGAAAATTTCTGAACTTAAAACTCAAAAAGTATATGTCGACCTGGAACCCCTGTAGATATGTCAAAAAAATGTAGGCGTGCATAGGGAACAGTCACACACAGACTCACAGACTGTCTTTTATATATATGTAGATACCATAGAGGAATTTCTATGGACATTTAACTGACACAGAACGTGCAATGAGTTTAATCAATCATTACGTCAAGAATTAATATTCACTCGAACATATAATGAAACCGTTGATTTTTCACTGATATTTCTTTTAAATAATACCGGATTTGTATGTTCATAATATATATCGCTTTTTGCAATCGATATTAATAGATTAATTAAATGGTTGAATGGATTCGTTTCAAAACATCGTATTAAAATCTAACCAAATTTTTCTTTTTTAAATCTAATCAAGAATATATTTAAATATCTAATCAGATTCTAAACATTGATCCGTATGAATGAATGCATTTTCCCACACATACACGCGATTAATTTGTTTGCATATTTGCTTTAATAAGTGCATGACATATTTTAGAAGAAATACGAAATAGCTTCACATTTATTAACTGCATGTTTACTTATAATAATTATTATAATTATAATAATTATATTTTTACTTATATAATTACTTTGAGGTTAATATTATATACTGAATTAAATAAACTGAAAAGTAAGTTAGAATCGAACTCATGACCAATTTTAGACTAAGAGGAGAACAGTAAAAAAAGCAGAAAATTTAATATCACTCATATTTCAGGAATAATTGCTATTGAATAATCTTGAATCAATTTATTGAAAATCGATGACATGGAATAAAAGCTATGGTCTGCTGATTGCCACGCTTACAACTTGGTGCTGAACATTCAAGAAAAGATTTCGAACATCTATGATGATTGTCCAATAAGTGTGTTGTGGGATCTCCCCTGTGTATATGATAATGAACTCGACTGAGTGTACATATACTACTGCCATAGAGAGAACAGTAATTGCTGTTGGCAGTTGCCTCTGCTACTATTGACTTCGAAAGCAGAGAGCACTAACCCAGGCGTGGTTTCGCCGAGGGGTAGAATAACGAGTGGGGAAAGATAGAGAGATATTTTTGGCCTGGCTATATGGCCGAGAAGATCCACATTAAAAAGACCTTGTGTCACATCACACCTTAAGTGGGAAGGTGACTGAATACCGTTGCAGTTGGTAGTTGCCTCTGCTACTATTGGCACTGTCAGCTCTCTCTCTTCGGTTGGAGAGCGCTCTCTGCTTTCGGACAGAGAGCGCTAACCCAGTCGTGGTTCCGCCGAGGAGTAGAATCACGACTGGGGAAAGATAGACAGGTATTTTTGGCCTGGCTATATGGCCCGGAAGTCCCGCATTAAAAAGACCTTGTGTCACATCTCGCCTTAAGTGGGAAGGTGGGTAAATAACGTTGCAGTTGGCAGTGGAGAATATCTGTAGAGATCCATTACATTTATCGGAGAGTACAGGAACTGATACGTAAGTTGCCGAGAGATACCGGAGCTACTCAGAGAATACTGCATCAGAAGTCAGACCAGCACTGAGCTCCACTCAGCTAGAATAATCTGCACTGATATACTATTTTCAACGACTTCACTTCAAGATTTTTACACTCCCGATCAAAAATTTAAGACCACTTAAAAATCTTTAAAAATAATTTTTTTTTTACGGATAGATTTTAAACTCCTCCCAATTAAGGTTACCAATACTACAATCTAAAAGATTATGAAAACAAAAAGCTACATTCCAAACATTTTATTTAGAAATTTACATTTTTATAAAATGAGGCGATTTACACATGATCAAAATTATAAGACCAGAGACAAAAATTCTATGAAATTGTACAAAAAGTGTATGAAAATATTCAACAATCACATTTAATAATGTGTTCTACCTCCACTGCTTTTGATGACTTGAAAGATTCTGTCGGGCATGCTAGAAATAAGCGTTTCCATTAAGGTGCAGGGGATGTTGCTCCAGATTCTGAAGATGGCTTCACGAAGTTCATTTTTTGTTGAATATTGTTTGCCATTTCGATAAACATCTCTTGTCATCCATCCTCAAACATTTTCAATTGGGTTCAAGTCTGGTGAGCATGCAGGATGTCCCAAGAGATGGACACCATTTTCTTGTAGAAAGGTCAAGGTCCATCTTGCAGCGTGGATTGCAGCATTATCCTTTTGGAATAACCATCCATCCCCACACAAACGATGGCCCTCCATCATCAAAGATGCTTTTTGTAGCATGCTAACACAACCAGCCACTGTCTGACGACCCTGCACCACCTAGAACTCCATCGTCCCTCTGTAAGAAAAGGCACCCCATAACATTAGGGACCCTCCACCACTATGACGTGTGGAGAAAATTTCAGGAGGCATGTTTTTGTTATGTCAATATCGTTGGAAGCCATCAGGACCATCTAGATTTAATTTTTTCTCATAAAAAAACAGGACTTTCTTCCACTTCTCAACGTCCCATGTTTGGTATTTACGACCAAACTTTAAGCGTGCACCTTATGACGTGGAAGCAACCAAGGAATTTGTTTATGCTTTTTATTCACCATGCCTTTTTGCCGTAAGCGTCGTTTGATGGTTTACGGGACTGCAATCAGCTTCTGTGACTGCCTTAATTGACTAGAAGAAAGTCCCTCGTCTTTCATAACAACCCGTCTTATTCTCATACGCAATGCAGGAGAAATTTTTTGGGGCCTACCAGAGGATTTTTCTTTTACATAATTCTCACTGTTCTTTAGAAAGTTGCAAATCACAGCTTTACTGCGATTTACCTTAGCTGCAATCGCCCGCTGTGACAAACCTTGCTTATGGAATTCTAGAATTCGAGATCGCGCAACTTCGGTAAGTTTGCTTGCTTTAGGCATGGTAACACATTTATGCAGTGATTGCTAATCTCTAACTGAACTAAAAACATTAGAATTACCATAGATCTAACAATTTATACCCCTGGCCTTATAATTTTGATCATGTGTAAATCGCCTCATTTTATAAAAATGTAAATTTCTAAATAAAATGTTTGTAATGTAGCTTTTTGTTTCCATAACCTTTTAGATTGTAGTTTTGGTAACCATAAGTGGGAGAAGTTTAAAATCTATCCGTAAAAAAAAATTATTTTTAAAGATTTTTAAGTGGTCTTAAATTTTTAATCGGGAGTGTATATATTTATTTCTTACTAATAGTATTCCTGAATTTACTAACCTGCGTTCAATTTAGTTTATTACGTTCAATATAACCTACTTTTCTAATTCCATATCTGTTTTGTTGTTCATTATTTTGTGCAGTTCCTCACCCGGAATCCACAACAAAGTGGATGCATCCTGATTGAGTAATAATTTTCACCGAATTTACAAGTTTTCTAATAGACACTTTAATTGAGATAATCATTGCTCTAGGGCAGTCGCCCAGGTTTTTCTTTGAAGAATTGTTAGTATTGAGTCATTCTTTTTAATACAATTCTTTGCTACTTTCTTAGCATTTTTCAAATAATTTCTTTTTAATTTGGGTGTCTTCGATTAAAGTGATATACTATTGCTTACAAAAACTGAGTTTTAAAAAATATAATAAAATACATATGGACATTTCAACTGAAGAAAGTCGAAACAGCAACCCACGAAAATATAAAATGCTATTCATTTAATGAAAAGAGATCCATATATCAGCCATGAAATTCAGGTTGCATTTGAAACTGCTTAATGTTTTATTTTTTCATTTATGCCATAAGGTAAATTTTATGAGAAAATGTAATCGTGGTTGTTGTCAGAATTTATGGTCGTACGATTATTTCTGCTTATAAAAAGTGTCTTCGTGGTCAGTTTAAAGCCAATTGAGAACTATAAATTGATCAAATTGCTGTACTGACTGGTTGTAAAACCATCCTAGCAACCAATAAATAATCGGATTTTACATTTAATCATAAACTCGAACAAAATGCACTGTCAATCCTTTCTTTTGAACATCGGATCACTATTCAATTAAGCGACGACGAAAGCATGGACATCGTTTTTATAAGATTTCAAATAAAAAAACATCAAATAATATTAAAGCATTCTAGGATATGTTATTTCCAAGATTATTTTTTATTTCGAACTATGAATTTCTCATAAGACCTAGAAAATCTGATACACATTAAATTATATGTGAGTTTGGTCAGGGAGAATTTCGTTTACACTTTTTCAGGTTTGGCTTGAATCTTTTATTATTAGAACCTTTGAGCTTGTTATAGTCGCTGTCAATTCTATAACTTTTCAGTCTAGGCTCGTATATGCTGCGTATTCCACAAGAAGGCCACGTTATACTGTCTCCTAATGTAAAATATGTCAATCAAAAACCACTACATGGTTGAGTTAATGAGAACAGCATAGAATCTTGAGTGAACAATTGATCTGTAATCGCAGAACTCTAGACCTTGTCTCCAGTTACATCAGACACAATCTAATTGTTGGGAATTTGCAGCACTGATTCGACACTTAGTCGTTACTTTCGCAGTACATCCTGTTTTTAGATATGGTTCCAATCTCGAGGTTTGAAATCAGAGTTTCCTTACGCTGAGATGAACTGTCTTCACAGACTAACGAGTTCTTTCTAATGGATGCAAAATTAAGTGTGTATACAGACATACACTTACTGAAACAGAATGAAAGAAGATAAAGATATATGTATTTAAATTTCTGACCTTTGAGAATATTCGAATGCATTACCTTTGACTACCGTTTAATAAAATTTATAAAACCTTTCTCTTAAAATATCTTTAGGCAAATATTTTTTCAAGTTCAGTATCTTTTAACGTTCTTTCTACTACTGATGGGAGTTTCCTGCATAACGTTTTGATTGAAGTAGTGTGGAATGGCAACATCTTAATGATTTTATTATTTTTACTTGATGCTATATGCAAAACCAATTTTAGCTAGGGATGGTTTTAAAAGCTCTCAAGTGATTTGGTTTCTGTTATTTGGTATAGCTCTCTGTTTGTAATTCTGTAGCCCAAGTCCACAAGTTTCGAAGAAGTATTCTTTTCAACAAACCCATAGGCTTCACTCGCTAAAAACTATTCTAACCATTGATCTTAGAAAGCAGTTGAATACCACTAAGACTTTAATACGTGCATTGCATCATGCATGAAATCCACATGAAATTTTCGATCTAATGAAACGTTTTAAGTAAATGACTCGAGTTTTCAAGTTACTGTTTTGGTTTTATAACACTATTAGGCGAAACCTCCTCTGAACCAGCCTATTTTATGTTCTTCATTCTGTCTTATAATAAATTAGTTATAAATGAACCAGACACTATTTATTATTTACTAATTTCATTGGTCCTGGGCATGACGGTAAACTGCATCCGGCAGCAAGGCCTCTAATTGAGAGGTTGTAAGGAGCATGGAACCACCTCTTAATTGCTGTTGTTCCCAGGTTCACCCTGACCCGGAGTGATAGCACCAGTTAGGGTCCCAGTTATGGGCAAATAGTTAACCCTCAAACTGGGGTCTAAACACTATGAAAGTTTAAAAATACACTTTTATAGAAATATATACATAAGAATAGACTTTTATAGAAAAAATATACATTTCTGAAAGCGAAATATTACAAACAATACATTCTTTAAGAAAAAAATTATTACCATAATACATTTTTGAAGGGAAATATTATTCCCAGCAAAACATTTTTAAATACAAAACTAGAAGACATTTTCAGTTTTCTAAAATCAAAAGAATAAAAACAAAACATTTTCATTAAAATCTGACTAAATCAACCTTCTCACTATAACCGAACATAAAAAAAATAACAACCTTAAAACTCCACCTTTTTGGCATTAGATAATCAACAGAGATTGATATGCCGTAAACTCAAAACTAATTTCATATTTTAATTTTTGTTATGATGCATTCAGGTTATGTGTTATTGTTGTTTTAATTCCATTTCAAGTATCATAGTTTTGTTTGCAAATTTTTATTTTGTGTCCTATTTTTAGAACACTTGGTAGGTGTTGTGGGGAATTACCTACACACTAATATGAACTCTACCGGACTACATAAATACCGGGAGTTATCTACTCTCGGGGCGGGGGTATTAGTGAGTATCAGCAGCTACGCTACTCATTTGTTAGTACGCCGTTCCGGCGCTATTTCCTCTGTACACTTTTCCTCTTTTGTAATATAATATTGTTTCCAACTCTATACCGTGTCGGAGTCATTCTTGTGACCTTTTTCCAGGGCTACATCAGAAGAGGATGTTAATCTTCTGGCAAAATTCATTTTTATTCTATATGAATATTTGTCTTCTTTTTTTTTTTCTTTTTTTTTTTTTGTTACTGACATTAAGTATTTTCATTACTTCATGAATTATCCGAACGAATATCAACAACTTTGCTATTTTCAACTAATGTGGATCAAGCTGTCATTGACTAAGCTTAATTGGGTTTTATTTTAATTTCGCATATTCTTTTATTAAAAAGTCCAATCTTTTCTAGCGATTAAACCTAAAACACACTAAAATTACCAGTGAATAATTAATTAAAATATTGCAAGTAGAGAGCTAATCATTCTTCTTTGAATTTCTGAAATTATAAGTGAAGCAAAGGTGAACGTTTACGAAAGATTTGCGTATAAGACAAGATATTCAAAATTCTTCCAGTCTTCCGGATGCAACATCCTTTCAGAGCACCAGAAAGCACACTAAATAAAGCATAACGATTAAAAGAGGAATGAGGACATTAACCTACCTCGCCACATTTGTAGCGCGTAACACAAGGTTGGTTTAAAGTGGCTTACGACCATATCGCTTAGAAACACCGGCTTCTATAATAACACCGAATTTAAGCAACGCCGAGACTCAGTCAGTATTTAGATGGGTGACCGCTTTAGAAAACCAAGTTTTAAAGTTGTTATAATGGACAAAGACTCAGAATTGCTGATTAGAGATCCGAGCTCCAATTCCAGCTTGATTCGTTCTTATACCTACGAGCAAAGACTCTTGTGAATAAGGTCGTACAAATCCGCCTCTTCTCCGTTCATTTAATCAGTAAAACTTGTATCACTAAATTATTATTATATCTCCTCCGAAAACTCCTACATTCTAAAAATGTTTTCTGATTTTAAATAACCTGCAAAGGGTTAATAAATCGTAAAAAATGAATCAGTCAATCAATTGGTTTAACATTGTGTGTCGTTCATACAGGCCAAATACAAAAATTGTTCAGTAATTACATTAAAATCACTATCACGCTGGTGTCGGTGTCCACGGTGACATTGGTTTACTTTTTAATGGAGTTAAGAAGGGAATAATCCCGCTGTCAAAAATTTCTTTATAATTTAGGGGAGAAAATAGATCCTACACTTTGATCCAAGCCGGATTGTAGAATGTGACACAAGGTCGGTTTAATGTGAGGTTCTTAAGCGCGTATACCTGGTTTAAATGCAAAAACTATCTATTCCCCACAACCTATTTCACGCTGGCTTCAATATCCACTAACTTAACCGCGTCCTGGATATGATGATAAACTACATTTGGCAGCAAGGTCTCTGATCGGGAGGTTTTGAGAAACGTAGAGCCACATTTTAATCGATGTTACTTCCAGAGCCATCCTATCCTGGTGTGGTAGTAGATGTTAGTGTGACAGTTTTTGTAAGTAATGTACACCCAACTTAGGGTGAAACACTATAGAATAATAAAATTACATTTTTATAGTAAAATATTCAAGCAAGAATCTTAATAGGACGAAAAAACTCCAGCTATAGATGTTAATATTTAAAAAAAAAAACAACAAATAAACAAAAACAAATAAACAAAATTCTCGAGCAAATAAAATTTCGGCATTAAATGACCCATAAGGAGTGAGTTGATATGCCGTTAAACAAACCATATCAAACTAATTGTACCTTTTCAGTGTAATGAAAAAAGATACTGCCGCAAGACCTGGAATCCCCGAGTACAAGCACACTTTAAAATTATTCCGTAAATTGTTTCGTAATAAAAAAAAACACAACAGAGAGACGAAAAATATACTTCAGTCTGATTCGTATTTGCCGAACTTCCAACTGAGGTAGGATGTGACAAAATATCATTTTTAATGTGAGGTGCCCGTACGCTTACATATGGCCCAAGAACAATAATTCATTTCCGAGTCTCTACCAACATTGTTACGCTAGAGTTGATATTCACCAACTTTCTATCCCTTGTGTAAGTTTGGAATCTCTGGGATCAGCTTTCCATCACAGTTTTAGAACGACACATATTTCGCTCAGATTCTAGCCGTCAGGACTAATGAGAATAATTCCTCAGTAATATTAAGACGACTCTTCGATTCTAAAACCTATTATGACAATATTACATAATATCGACGTTGAAAGTGTTATAAATCGATGCGTCATAGAACAAGGTTAAATTAAAGAAAAAATATGTTTTCAATATGCCTGTCATCCAATGCTCCAAAGCGTATTAATGAATGAATTGAGAAAAGCAACGATAAAAAACACGGATCCACCTGACCCTCTTCTTTATTTAGCCACTACGGCTGTCACCTTACTAATTTGATAAAAATCTTGCGTTAAAGTTTTAATTAAAACGTCAAAAATGTCGATTCAGTTGATCAATATTTCACAACTTATTAAATCGCCCTCTTTATTCTCCACTCTCCACTACATATCTCAATGTGTATCTGTGCGCGTGTGTGTCTTTTAGCACTGTCAGCTCACCACTTCCATCATCTTTTGCCCAAATGACGTCAGAAAAATCCAAGTGTAAACGCCGTCAAAAATGATCTTACCGTTGATTTAAAGAAAGATCTAAAAAATGTTTCTTCTGTGTTATAACAAATACTTTCAAGATAAAAAGTCGTGTATTTAGACCGAGAATTAACTTATTTTCTTGTTTAAAATATGTATGATTAAACATGCAATGGACGCAAATAGCTGCAACCTCTCTGAAGATTATTCTAATTTACATATTAATAAGTAGGAAAGTTCTTTTCGTCTCACATAATCTTAAGTTATAGCTTTTCTTTTAAAATCTTAATGTAATTGATAATTTAAATTATAATTAATTACACTGAAAATCACAAAATCTGTGCATAAAATATAATTTAAAAAATAACAGTTTTCATTTCTATTTTTACCACGTCCAATGCACATAAACATATTTTTTAAAATACAGACATTATTTCAAGTTATGATTCGAATGTTCGCTGTACTGAGAGGAAAAATAAAGTAAGTAGCCTTTTTACGCGCATTTCAAAAACATTTAGAAAATTTTACATATATTTTTCGATTTATTTTTCGATAAGTTTTCTACGGCTTGACTGCCTTTTGCAGGTTATTAAAAGCCAGTTTTTTAGATTGCAAGAATTGGAAGGAGGAGATAATGATGAAATTTAATGGTGATCCAAATTCTACAAATTAACCTATAGTGTTTCAGCGTAATTGAATGTACTTAACAAAAGAGAATTAGAACTCGACTCTCCAGTTTATAATTTTGAGTCATTAAACAAATAAGATGTAACCGTAAATTCTACTCCAACAGCTTCTTTTCTCGCGCTTCCCGCCTGTGGAACTCCCTTCCACAAGTCTGCTTTCCCGACAGTTACAATCTCCAGGTGTTTAAATGTAGGGTCAATAGACACCTCCTATCACACTAATTCACAACTATTCTCACAACACTCTCATCTACCCAAACCTGATTCTCGGTATCCTTACCCGCCTATCACCCAACCTCTGACATTTCCTATATTTAATCAGCCTTTCTCCACTCTACGTAGCCCCCTGCGCAGTAGTGGCAGTGACATGCCTTGCACGGGGTGAAACGCTTTTAAAAAAAAAACAAAACATTCGCACCACTGATATTCCAAAGCTGTCACCCATCCACTTTTCTTAACTTCGGGGATCATACGGGAAACGATGTTTCAACGTAATGCGGCCGTAAGTCCTAAAATTTATTCGATTTATATGAGCAATTTCGTAGCACTACATTCGACCATCTTTGAGGCAACTTCATAATTCCATCCTACACCAAGTTGGCATCTTCCTGGTCGATGAACTGATCGAAATGATTTGTGATTGAGGTTCTTGTTATTAAGCAAATTTTGTAGGGGTCTATTTAAGTTGTAATCCTAAGGTGAAATATCAGATGAGTAGAGAAGGTTTATTGCGGCATCACAGTTCCTACCAGATCTACAAAGAGATCTGAGGTGTGGGGTTTTCCTAATAAAATGCGGTACTTTAAATCTCTCATTAGGTAAGTGCTTTACGTATTAGACGCTTAAGCGATCATGTTTCTCTTCAGACAGGATTAGGTAGATTTTCCGTAGTAGGTTGCCATTACTCTCTGCAGTAGACTAGTTGCCAACCAAGGATGTAGAACCAAATCAGTCCTGCTATTTAACCTTTTGCTGGAGAGAGAAGAGATGGATTAATATATTTCCCAATGTTATTTGTGCGTAAAAGTATGCAACAAATTGCACTGGAATTCGAGCTCATTCCGAGCCGATATCCAATGCTCAACAACGCTCATCCAAATCGATACTTGTTTTTAATTGGTCGAATATGAAAGAGTATTGTGGTGCAGTGGATATCGACTCGGAACGCGATACCGAGGTGCCGAGTTCAAGATCCAGTTGAATTCCTTGCATTCACTTACGCGCAAATTGGGAAAAGTATTATTCCGTCTCTTTCTTCCAGTTATGGGTTAAATAACAGGACATATTGGGTTCTATAGCCTTGGCTGGCAACCAGTCTACCGCAGAAAGCAATAGCAACCTACTGCGAGATAATCTTCTGCCCAGAAAAGTCATGTTTCTTTCGAGAAATGATTGCCTAAAGCGTGTATCACGTATGGCACTTAACTGATTTACAGGTATCCAAAGTCTTATCTTGCAGAAGGACAACATAATACGCAATTTCTTTCAATATTTCATCAGTTGCACACAATTATTAGCTTCATATGCTGGCCGGCTTTTGAAGGGCTTAACGAGTGCAAATTTCGTTTTCCCTGTAAGCTCTCTTTCACTAAACATCGTTGTAAACAATACATTATTCGTCACATGTTTTCAAGACAATATATAATAGTGAAACAAAGAAAAGCTAAGATTATTGAATTTTAAAATTGTTTTTTTAGTTTAAGATCGGAATCTGCCCTATATCTATAGCTAATAAGTAACAGATCAGCCATGCATTTACAAACTCAAATTGTAAAAGAACTATAGGAGAAACGCATGAGAATCTATCCCTATACCAACTCTAATTTAAACCAACGGGAAATATATAAAAATATCGGTGAATATTGCTGAATATTTTACTAGAAGTACATTAAAATTCCCAATTTATTCCGGAGTCAAACATGTTTCGACTACATTTAATAATTTGAGAAAAGAAAGAAAATAAAAAAGAATGTACTCAAGTCTTTTACCGTTGATTTACATTACAAGGTTTCGTTTTGTTAATTTTTTTGTATACAATAGCGGATTATATTATATAAGTCGATGTTTTCATAGTACAATAAGAAAATTAAATAATTTTCAGAATATGAATATGAGAATCACGGGCGAAAAATATCATAAATATAAATTTGAGGAAAATTAAAAATATAACAAGTAAGAAGATACTGAGATAAGATGGTGTTGTGCCTGTCAAAGGAATATTAAGGACATTGGCTTAAACAAATGAAACCAGATTGTAAGTAAAGTGAAAAGAAAAGACTAATCAACAATTACAAGATGGTATGCATTCTTGTCCACAAAATGAAGAACCCAAGGTGTGAAATATGAACGAGAAATACCAAAATTTAGTAATTAGAAAAACATTAAATATATAGGAAGAGTCTTAACAGTGTACACTATGCGACAGGGAAATAAGAAAACGAAACAAAATAGTAATGGTTGTCTCCCAAAAGTCTTTTTAATCAGTTTCAACCTAGGAAAGACAGAAAAATATATTGGATGTGGTAGATATAGATAATAGGAAATTTACAAAAGAACAAAAATAAAAGAAAAGTAACTCAAAAAGACAGAAAAAATCAAAACGTACCTTTTATGGTTATTTTATAATCATGTTGCCCCAAGCAAGGCATTTTACTGCCACTGTTGAGCAGGGGATTACATAGAAGGTAAGTTACGAGAAAGAGTGACAGGTTACAGGGGGTGTCAAGAAGAGTGTCGGAGTAGGATGAGAATACTGCTGAGAGTGGAATGGACGACGAAAGAAACACGAGAGCGAGAGAGGAAGCAAGTTAGTGAGATAAAAGATGACTATTGACTTTACATTTGAATTCTTGGAGATTGTAGCTGTTGAAAAAGCAAGTAAACGGAAGGCGATTTCACAGGCGGGAAGTGCGAGAGAAGAAGATGCTGGAGTAGAATTTGCGTTTACAATTTATTTATTTCAGAGTAAAAGGGTGGGAAGTAGTAGTTAGTCTTGTAGCTCGAGCAAATTCATGTATGAGGGGTACCAATTAGCTAAGCTTATCTGAGCAGAAACCATGAAAGTATTTGTAGAAGAGACACAGGAAAGTCACATTGCGCCGGTGAGAAAGTGACTGTATCCGAACTGCCAAGTCGGGATCGATCACATTACAGATTCTTCGTTGGATTTGTCAAGGACCCCGAGATGGATATCAGAAGCACCCGACGAGATATGGCAGCAGTATTCAATGCACGGGCGAATGGTAGCTTTGTATATGTACAGAATTGTTTCAGACGGGAAAACCTTCCTGGCCCTGCACAGAGAACCTACCTTCTTAGCAGCGGATTTTGCTATGGACTCTCTATAGTCATTCCACCTGAGGTCTGTTGTAAGAGCTTAACCCTAGGAGGCGCAGTGTTTTAATTTCAGGTAGACTAGACTGATCCATGCTAATGGGGTGTAGGAGTGATTGTCTGTGGTGATTAATAGATAGAATTTTGCTCTAATAAGCGTTCCTCATTAGTGACTAGACTTTATGAATTAAAGAGTATTACTCGATTGGTCGAGTGGTCTCATGAATTTACAGTTGGAATTTCTAGATCTAACTATAAGTTCTATCTGAACACTTTATTCGCGTGGAAATTTTTTCCAGCTTGTTGCTTTCGAGTTAATTCTAATTTTCAAAATTAATATGCAACGTAAATAGTTGTTGTTATGTCGTGAGTAAGAATAAATAACTCAACAACAGGAATAGGTTAATTGTTGTATTCCGTGAAAATAGTATTTACAAAGGTTATTAGTATCCAAAACAAGAATAAGGGTTAATCGTCTCAACCGTCGTAAGACGTAGTATGAGCAATGGGTACTTCCGGGTCGTCACCGGAAGTCTACGACTGACATGTCCATCGGCACACTCTCTATATATTTAGTTGTCCCTCCCAGTAAGAGCAACATGTGACACATAGTCAGTTATAACTGGGATTTTCGGGCTATATGGCCCGTCCAAAAAATGTCTGTCTATTTTTGCCCAG
Organism: Ascarosepion bandense; assembly: GCA_037127315.1. NCBI lineage: Eukaryota > Metazoa > Mollusca > Cephalopoda > Sepiida > Sepiidae > Ascarosepion > Ascarosepion bandense. The sequence goes on from JBBBDQ010001207.1 coordinate 1,082,139, forward strand.
TCGTGCCTCTACCCTTCGGCGGAACCACGACTGGGTTATAGCTCTCTGCTCGGAAGCAGAGAGCGCCCTCTACCCGAAGGCAGAGTGCTGACAGTGTCGTAGTAGAGTACGGCTGTTCGGCACACTCTCTACCAAACGTAGATGCCACCATTACTTTACATAGTAATGGAATAGTCCATTATAGCAGAATAGGCGCGGGCGTCCCAACAGTTGTATTCGGTCTATTTAATTCCTTTTCATTTATTTTTATCACTTCTTAATACTGTTTTGTTTTCCTTATATTTTTGCATCCAGCAAACTTTTGCATATTAGTAGCTTTATTCCTTTGCAAAGGATTAAAAATGTATTAAGATAATGTAGTT